>RJWM01011760.1:0-58763 GCA_004363535.1 Dasyprocta punctata | reverse complement strand
CCATCACTCTCCACTCTTCACTCGTCTGCTGGGTAAGATATTTCCAGGCCAACCCTCAGTATCTCTAGCTGCCATGACCACTGCTTTGTTCTAATACTACTCCCTAGAAAGTAGTATTTTTAAAGGGACCTTCTTAGGTCGAATTCATAGCTCTTACACCACAAGAAAGAGTTATTATTTATCTAATCCTACACTGTACCTCTAAGAGTTTCCCCAAACATCAGTAACTAGAGATCAAGTCCATATATATTTGGTTCTCTAAGTCTCTAGGAATTTGTTTCTGCAACTCTTCACTTTCATATATTTTTATCATAGGCTACTTTCCTCACTGAGTTTGATCAACTCATTTCACTAAATTCTTAGCTTAGTTTTCTCCAAGGTACCCAGCCCAAAATGCCCTAACCGTTTTGCCACATCACCATACTAATGTTCCATGTCCTAATACTGTGTGGGCAGGTCAATACCAAATCACTATTTTTAGTATGGGCTATTTTTCCAACTGAAAGGGAAAATAAAACCACACGATGAGGGAAATTGCCTGTTTGTATTCTGCACTATAACCCTAGCATTTTGACCAATGCCTAGCAAAATATAAGTACTTACATAGTTTTGCAAAATAAATGACTAAGAAAAAAGGTCCTTTGAACTCCATATTTACCAAGGATCTTCATTCAAAATGATAGGAGAAGTGTTTATCCCTTTCTTTTCCAGAAAATTTCATTTTGAATCCATTAGGTGCAGTAGAGTGTGCCAGTCATTCACATCGGTAAGGGAGCGGGTGGGAAAGCTGTGATCCTGCAGCTCGAAATGGCAAAGTCCCTGACTGCAGTGGGAGAAAGGAAGCTGCAGCCAGGATCATTGCTATATGTGAAGAGTCAGAACTCAGACAAGGTGAGGCTGATGCCTGTGCAGGAGATCAGCCCATAAAGATCAGGCAGAGAACCAGCACATGGAATGGTCCAGAGTGATGCAAGTAGCGTTTCAACACTTAGTGGTGTCAGAGCCCAAGTAGGCTGACAAGGGCAACTTCGAGCTGAGAGAAACCAAGTTGGGAAAGCCAGAGCCTGAATCAGCGAGGCGAGTGTGATGACACGTGAGGGACACAGCCTAATGCAGATCGTCAGAGACCAAGCAGCAAGAGGACCACCCCGTCTTCGGAGTCCGACCCCCAGGAGGCAACCGTTCTTGGGGTTAGCTTGGCACAATGTGTCAGAAAACAAGTAGAGGCAGAAATGTCTGATGACGGTGCATCCAGCTATGGAGAGCTGTCTAGGATATTATCCCTGATGGGCAAGAAAAGGGCCCAGGCTGGGCAACCATGGTACACAAGTTGGGGGCAGAGCAAAACCCATAAACAGAGAGCATCAACAGATTGTAGATTGTTAACACGCAGGACAATAGTTAATAGTGGCAATTAAAAGAATTGCTGTGAATGCAGATTTCTCACTGTCAGATAAGGAAGTTACAAATGTGGAAAAGAGCAAACTGGAATAAGCCCAATGCAGTGGAAATGGAATTAGAAGTACATATATAGACTTATGGGTTTAGCTTACCAAGAGAATGATACACAGACGTGATGTGTTCATTCGGGTGATACACATTTGTATATTCCCAGCATTCCCTAACCCTACTGCAAGGGATCCCATCCCAAGGTGAATGAGCACATGAATGACCCAAAGCTTGGCTTCTAATTACTGTTCTTTGTGTGACTTGAAAAAATAGTCAATTTCAGATTTGGGACAGTATCAGTAAAGCCTAAATCGTAATTTCATGCTAAGAAGTGAGAGTGCTCTAAGAAGTTAAGAATGTATCAAAAAGACAGAAATCAAATTGAAGGGGCTCCATCTGGCCAAACAGTGAACAAACTAAATGTTAAAATAGTGACAACAGTGGAGTGTAATGTATTGAATAAAATTTAAAAACGTGTATTTTTATAGACACAAACAATAAATGACTGGATTGAAAGTTTGATGAGGAGCAGGTATTTACATAGTTCACAGCACTGTTATGCATTGTACTTATTACTATAAAGTGCAAACATGGAAAAGTTTAACAAATACCACCAGATTAAAGTGATTAAAGTCAACATCACTCATAATGATGCAAGTCAAAATTGTGCACCAGTTGATATGATACAATGAAAAAAATACATCGTAAATTCTGTGGCATTCTTGAAATACATACATATATATATATATATATATATACACATACAAACACACATTATATATATGACCTGAATCTAGTCATAATTTTCAAAAGCCTCTAATTAAGGAGAATTCTACTAAAAAAAAACCTGAACTATAATCTTCAAAAGTGGCAAGGTCATGAAAGTGAAGGTAAG
Organism: Dasyprocta punctata; assembly: GCA_004363535.1. Lineage (NCBI taxonomy): Eukaryota > Metazoa > Chordata > Mammalia > Rodentia > Dasyproctidae > Dasyprocta > Dasyprocta punctata. The sequence continues at coordinate 56,419 of RJWM01011760.1, read as the reverse complement.
ACAGTAATTGTTCTAGGACTAAGGAGAATAAAGACAAAATAATCAAGTGTAACACATGATTCTGAATTATATCACTCTAATCATAAAGAACACCAGAAGAAGATCTTCAGCAAAGTTTAAGCATTAACTGATGTTGCAGTTCCAATGTCTCTGTAACAAATTATCCTACACATTAAATGTACACCAAATAGTCAAAAATTACCAGTAAACAGGTCACCAACTTGCCCTCCAATGGTCTCAAAATTCAAAAGATACTTATGTTGTATTTCTAATATTTGTACAAATTTTACTGTTTAAAATAAATATATATATGTATTATAAAAAACCATATAATTTTATTTAAATATTTAACAAGGGATAATGAAGTTAGACCTCTTCTCCCCATGCACACTACAGAAATCAGACTGACAAAAGTCATATTAAGATGTGGTTTTGAGTTATCCAGATATTCTTCCTCTGCCTTCATATCAATCTATATGGGTAGATATTTTTCTTTTATACTCTCTTGAAGATAAATATATATATATATATATATATATACATTGTATATATATCATATATAACTTGGATATCTATATGGCATACATACACACATGTATAACATATATAACAAAAAAGGGTTTACATATACTGCATGCAGTATATACATATGTGTACATATGCCATATATGTATGCAACATAATATATTGAACATACATGTTTTTATTGCATAGCTAATGTATTAATTACTAGCATCAATCTATGCATCAGAAAATAAATGTTTCCACATTTGTACTTCTATTAATGCAAGATCTACTCCACCAGGACAAAGTTATAAAAGCCAAACTGTGGAGTGAAGTCTTCAGAGAACCACAAAAAACTTTCATTAGACACTTGATTGGTTTTCTACTCAGGTTAATGTGGCAAAGCTTGATTGCTGTTAACAAATGTCTTTCCTTTTCCTCTCAGGTTCACAGGTAAAATGCATTTATCAGAGCTTTTGTTGGCCTGAATTCCTCAATGACTATATGACATAGAACTCACCTCCGCTCTTACCATTTCCTCTTTGAATGAACAAAAATCAGTTTTTACTTTTAATGCTACTAATTATTTTTCCTACCATAGCAACTGTCATCAGCTAAGTCAGTCATTCACTTATACTCTGTTTAATAGGAGCCCTCAGGTGACTGTAAGTCTGAAGTCTCAGTTGCCTTAGAGAGAAAAGTATTTACAGAACAAATCAGGGATCTCGAAAGTCTTCCCTAGACCAAGTGTAGTCTTCTCTTGTTTGCTCCCACCGTGCTTTGAAATCCTCTGGTCTTAGGTTCACAACACTTGATTGGAATTATTGAAAGTGGTAAAGTTCTTTTTACTTTCACAGTACATCCTAAACTTCATAATAAGTATGTGACATATGTATTTCTAGTCACATTTTATAGGTGGGAAAACTGAAAGGTGTTGAACTAAGGAAAACAATAGGAGCTAGTGATAAAGAAGGTTTGTTGTTCAATACCAATGGAGAATTCCCCACATGCTAAGGAATGGCTGCACCAGAAAATATGTGATCTAAAGTTAGGTAAGTATCTTACACAGAGGGTTTCAGAGAGATCAGTATGAAGAATGCCCAAACTACCAACTGATAAACAATAGACCAATAATAAACTGCATTTTTATAATTTAAGGTCAGATTTTATCAATGCAATACTCTGGCTACTAGATGTATAAATTTCATTCCTTTTCTATTTTGGGAGCTTATTTTGGTGTTTTTGTCACATTAAGATTTGTGGCTTGCTTGAATTATACCCACTATGAGCTAGATAAGGTAAGCATAGGTGTAGATGTAAATATACAAATATACATTTGTTTTCAGATAAAGTTGACTATATGTTCTCCTCCGAAGCTGACAAATGTAGCTATCTTGGCGCAGGTTAAACTCCTTTTCCACCTCCTTGTATATAGAGTAATGACCTCCAGAAAGTCGCAGTTAATCATAATCACCCATATTGCTATATTAATATTAGAGCTATTGGGCCAAACATGTTCTCAGTAATAATAGTTGCTATATTCATAAAACTCAAATACTTCGCAATATTTACATCTTGTGGATAAGTGTATCGAAGCTTAGAGTGGTTGAGTAATTTATTTGCTCAGGGTCACACAGATAGCATGAGAAGTGGAATTCAAATTGACATTTGAGATTCACGTTTCCCTCTAAACAAAATGCCTTTCTGTAACAAACTTTCAAAACGTCTTCTTGTAACTTTCATTTTATTGCCACATTTTTTAAGTCACAATCATTATCTCTGGATATATTTAATAGATACATCAAAACACCATGAACTTGGAATCTGAGGATAAGGTCAGAAAAAAAGCAACATAAAAACCTAAAATATAATAGTTGAATGAAAATACAATATCTTGGAAATCGTAAAGTGACACTGCACTATGAATGAAAATGTGAGCATCTAAAAAACAAATTGGGTAGTAAATACTGTTGCTTGTGTTACTAACAGTGTAAAGGTATATGAATAATGTGTGTTTTCTTGTTTACTAGGTTATACCAATCCCCCCACCAAAGAAAGAAGGATGCACTGCACCACTATAACTAAACTCATTGTATTGTCTCAGGCTCTAGGCCTCGTTAGCTGTCAACTGGCTTCTGCTACTGGTAAACAGCATACAGACCAGTTCAATCAATCTGCTTAACAGGGATCAGATTTTCCAATTTGTCAGAGAAGGCATTATAAGAAAAAAACACTGTAGAGAGAATTCTATTTCTGGGTGTAAAAAATTGGCCTTTTGTTGAGAATTTAGAATTTGGCTCAGTGTTCCTCCAAATTGTACCCCTTAAATGATAAATAAAATAAAACCCTCAAACCTGAAAGCTGAACATGGGACTCTAGATAAAGGAAGCGGCAACTGCAAGCCATAGTCAAAATAACCCATCAGTTATCATTCTTTCAGAAGAAGAATCTGCATTTGATATAAAACTCTCTTCCACCCAGGACAAAAGGTTAAGAATACTGAAGAACAGGATGCTCCATCAGGTTTTAATATCTTTCTTAAGCCATTCTTGACTGAGTCTATCAGCCAAGCGTTTTTCAACCATTTCTTCATGTTAAGTGCTCGCTGTAGAGTATTCCTTATACTGGCTCCTTCACTTGCTTTCTTTAAATTTTATTAGTGGGTTTACTTGGAGGGAAAGGTTGTTTTTTTTTTTTTGCTTAGTAGACTCCCACAAGCCTTCTCTTGAAGACCCTCAATGTAACTCCTTTTACAAGCTTACTTTATCAATCTGATCTCTAAGGAAATATTTAATATATTGCCCTATCCCTCCCAGTCCTGGGGAATAGATTCATCGTATAAGTTATTACTCTCCAGATGATTCACTGGGGCCAAATTTGCTGCAAATTTTGCTCTAGGGATCAAAAGTTTTCAAATAATAACAGAAGCTTATCAAGGAATAGCAGCAGAAGATCCAAGAATATTTTTAAAATACCACTACCATTTCATAAAATGTCCATTAGAGATTATTCTGCCTGAAATTTATTGAAATTATATGACAAATCTAGGTCTCTGGTATCCAAAAAATAATTGGTGGAAATTAAAATAAAAATTAAATTTTTATTAAATTAAAATTAAAATTTTACTCTTTGTGTATGTCTTCCCCAGTCATCCAACAGGCATGTCTCCTTAACTTGTGGGCTGAAACCTCTTCTTCTTTGTTATGTTATAAATAGGATATTCTCATGTATATTTGAAAGAAGGTTATCACTGATTTCTTTACTTAGTGCTTAGGACTTTCTTGTTTCATTAGCTCATCTATTAATTCAGATTGATTTCCTCATATTACCTAATGTGATGGCAATCTTAATTTCCAACACTACAAGCAAGAGAAATGCCTGTAGGATTAATAAAACGTGCTTCTGCATATGTTTCTGAGGATCATAGGAATACGATTTTGAAGACTGTATCAGGCTCTGGCCCCCTCTTCTCTGGCTGTTTGCCTGCTCTCTGCTTTCCAGAAACCATGATTTGAGGATCTGAGCAGATTTCCCCCGTCATGAAGTTTCTGCCTTAGAGTCAAGGCTGAAATGAAACTTGTGAAACTGTGAACCAAAGTAAACCTTTTCTTTTAAGTTGTGGGTATTAAGTAGTTTGTTCCAGCAATGGAAAACTAATTAATATACCTAACGAGAGTCAGGTGGCCACTACTAATGTGATACAATTGCTACTATAAAGATGTTTAATGGCAGGGATCTCTCTCTCGCTGTCTCTCAAAACCTATAATAAATAAAATCTGGCAAAATCAGAACTTCCGTGTCTAGAAAATCAAATATTAATTTTAAGAATGTTAGTAAATATGAGATATGCAAATATTTCTGTTTTTTCCAAAAGTGAAAATGTTCCCCCTCTACGTATTTTACATTACAATACTACTCGCTATAATTTGCTCTTTGTTGAAACAAAATTTCTTATTATCATTTCATTGTGTCAATATCATTCAAAAATTTGTAATGACCCTTAGCTACACTTAAAGCTCAGCATAGATTCTAAATGGCACAAAAGTACGTAGTCAAGTTTTTGTCCTCAAGTATTACATATTTTTTAACATCAGTTTTATCTGAAATGAAGACGTAGAAATTACAACTGACTGCATGTCAGACAGCAGGGTGTTTATAGTACAAGAAGAGCTAAGGCTCTCATGGGAAATGCCATTAGAATATTCTTGACTTCCTGAATATATTTTTCCTTCTATCATGATAGTCAATTTCTAAAAACATCACAGGCCCCTTTTATCCTCTCTGCAAATATCCATAACATGAAGTTATAACAGTTTAACTATTGCAAGGAAACCCTCATGATCAGGACATTTCAATATTTTCACTACCACTTGTTCAACTAAGGCATGATAGTAAAATCCAGCAACTCAGATAACAACATTAAAGACTCTATCTATGTGTGGTAACCTTAGATCACATAACAGCACCTTAGCACTTATCGACTACATGTCCTTCTCCATCAATGGACAGTTACTTCCTATAGTAAAGGATAATGTCTTATTTAACTTCATTTCCATGTAATCTAGAAATAGACAAATCCTTACTCACACAACAGATCCTTACTAAATAGCAGGCCAAAGAGACTGGAATCTCTTCCTTTTAAAACTTGAACTTTGTTGAGTAAAGGTAAATTAAACTGAATCCAGAATGCCTTCATTATTATTAGATCAGTGATTCTCAAACTTTATAAGATGTTAAACTTGAATGATTTAATAAAACAGATTTCTTTGTCTATCATCAAAGTTTCCAATTCAGTAGCTCTGAGAATAGTGGTTCTCAAAGCATAGTCCCCAGACCAACAGGATCAGCATTACCTGGATATGTGTTAGCAATGGACATTCTTTAGTCTATTAAATCAGAAGCTGTGTACTGGGACAGGGACACACCACAGTTTGAAAAGCAATGTTCTATGAGAAGCCTAAAGCAGGGATGATATCATCTGCAGCACAGTGTAGTGTTTCAAGTACGATAGAGTTTGTTTTGTTTTAGACTCCTTTCTTTTTTGCCTAACGTTAAAGGATATTCTAATTTGTGTGATGGCAAAATGCTCCAGAGTCCTCTCAAACTTTTCAGCACAGTTCTTATCTCAGGCACTATTACTTTTCAAAGGGGAATTTTCTTGTCATTAGAACAGAGTATGTGGATTCAACCGTGGGGCTATTTTACATGCATTAATGGACAGGTAAATCTGATATGATTGTTATCTTATTTTTGGAGATAGCCTGAGTCAATATGGTAAGTTGAAGAACTTGAATAATAAACCAGACTTTCAATAAACAACAATGAGAATGATTTTAGTATTGATAATATGACATTACATACCCAAATTAGAATAGAGACATTGATTATAACTCCCCGTTAGCAATAAAATATTGGAGAAGGTGTCTCAAAGGACACTTGTTGGCATCCTGCTAAAGCACTGGCACAGATAGCCCTGTGAAGTTCATTGTCAGTTTCCACAGCAGCTGATGGCAAACAGTGGCCCCAAGTGATAAATTAGACCAGACCCAGGACTCAGCCTGAAAGTTCCCTGCTTACAACGCCTGTAGCTTCATTATCATGCACACTGCATACCGCCCTGCAACCTCATAAAGGTCATCAGGAAATGAAATCTAAGGATGAAATCATTTACCTTATGATCTGGAATATAAGGAACAAAAGTGCCACATCTAATGTAATCAGCTCACAAACCAGGAGAATTTATATTTACACCTAAATTCTCATTCATCTACGTTATTTGTTAATAACTCTTTTATAACTGGGCTGTTCTGTCTAAATTGATCAGTTGGTTACAATCTAGGTAAGGAAAAAAAGCCATAACACAATGATTAAAAACAAAGCTTTGCCCGGCACAGTGGTGCAGGTCTATAATCCCAGGAGACTGACAGAGCCACAAGTTTGAGGCCAGCCTGGGCAACTTAATGACACTCTGCCTCAAAATCAAATCAAATAGGCTGGGGATAAATAAAATAGCTCAGTTGTAGAGAGTTTGCCTAATATGTGCACCTGGGTTCATTCTCTATAACCAAAAAGTAAAAACACTGACAAACAAACCCACAGAGTTTTGACTTCATACTAGGCCTGAGCTTAAATCCAAGATCTCTTTTCTACAGTTTTACAAAATTAACCACTTCATTTTTGTAATGCTACTGCACCAAATGATAACTTTTCTAACAAAGCAATGTTTACATCTATAATTAATACTCAGGTGTTTCTTTTTTAGTTATAAAGTGAGCACAAAGTCTATACCATCAACTACATTTCAGATATTTTCACTTTCAATCTGTCTATTGTTGATGCTTTGATTACTTACCAATTTCTAGCATATTTTGTCCTATTGAGAAATATCAAAAACTACATTTGTGAAACCCTTTGTAGTACTTTGAGGAGATATTATAGTTTAACCAAAATAGACAGGTGTCAATTGTGAAAAAATATCTTCTATGGTTTTCCAATCTCTCTCTTCTCCTACTACTGTGATCAAGAAGCAGCTTTGTCCTAAGAATGTAAAACTACAAAACCAAAGCAGTTTGAATGACTGAGTCACCACATGGATCTCAAGTACTATGGAAAGGAACTATAAACAGAATTGGGTGCCATGTATTATATGGTATAAGTTTAACCTATCTTGAGTAATACAGTGACCTAAAACAGCTGTATCTCTTTTCAAAGTTTAGTACATTACCCTCTCCAGCAGCATAGTTTCCATCAATCACAAAAAGATGAATTGTTGGTTACCCTTTATTCATTCATCTCTTTCCCTGGCCCTCCACATTTCATTACATTGTCTTCATTATATCTTGGAAATGTCACTCAATTTTCATACATTCCTAGATTTATTAGAGAAATAACTGAATCTTGTTTTCTGCCCCTGGATGAGATTCTTCAATTATTTTGAATGATGAAGACTTAGAATTTGTAACTTGGTAGCTTGTTCTTGCCCAACACAAGACTTAAAAAAAAAAGCAGAAAATAAAAAGGATAGAAATGATACAGAATTTCAAAAAAAAAAGTAGGAAATTAACACTAGTTAATACATTGCATATTGTTATCCCAGAAGCAGTTGCTCTGGTTACAAGATTCAGACATGAAAAAAAAATGATCAAACCATTAAACAATGAAAGCACAAACTGTTCTTTTTGATGAACAAAGATTAGTAGTATAGTTACCTATCTTCTATCAAACTCAGATTTGTAAGTATCATATTGTCTCCCTAGTGTAAAAAAAAATTAAAGAGTAATAAGATCCAAAATGTACAATAGATATTGTGATAACGAAAGGGAAAGAAAGTGACCAAAAGGAAAGAACAACTGGGACAGGGGAAAGGAGAAAAGGAAGAAGGGAAAAGATTATATGTACACAGGCATGCATATGTATGTGTGTATGTGTGTGTGTGTGTGTGTGTGTGTACAACACAAGAATTTGAAGGTGCTCAAATTCACCTTCCACTGTCTTGGGCCTGAACTTCTCAGCAGAGCTCCCTTCCTCCCTGTGCCCGCACACACTGCCTGCTTTGACCTCTTGGCTCTTGTTTAGTCTTCTCCACCCACGACTTTCAAAGTGAAATCCAAATCCCAAGCCTTTCCTCATTTCTCCAGCCTCATTCATCTCCCTTTCCTCAGAAATCCTTTTTCATGAAAAAGTGCTTTATCAACTACTATCCTACTTCTCTATTTGTCTTTCTTGTGTTACCACTGGCTCCTAAAAAAGGGTAACTACTCTTCATATGACTTTTTCTAGTGCCTATTAGTAATACAGGGTAATGAGGTTCATTGCGATACTCTGGTACATGCATGTAATGTATTTTGATTATTTTCAACCCCATTACTTCCCTCTCCCTTTCCTCCCCTACTTCCATTCCTCTCCCCATCTCTAAGGCTACCTTCTAGTTTTCAGCCATAATACTTTTAAATGTGTTACAGTATTTAGTCCAAAACAGGCACAAAGTAAACACTCAAAATTTTCTTCCCAGCAAATCGTATAATTCTTTCCACACCACTCTTCTCATGAGGACCCTGAAGTCTTTCACCAGGAAACTTGGCTGAAAAATGGGTTATTTGTTCATGAAAGATGAATTGAAGAAGAGATAGGTGGGGCCTCTCCGTACTTTCTGCTCAGTTTTGCCAAGAATCTAAAAATGCTCTAGGAAAAAAAAATCCACTATATAATTGGAAATTAAATGGTGGTCTTTAAAATCCATTTAGCTGAATTCTTGGTGGAGGATCAGTAGTCTATAACATTGCTTAGTTTTTGCTTTCAAAAATGAGCTCAGTTCTTTTCTAATTACATATTGTCAGACAAACTTTGAGAGTATTGTCAGACTAGTTCCATAAATTAAACTGGATTTCTCAGTTACAATAGAGATGTTATGAAGATAATGTGAAAAACGTAGGTAGTTTTATTTGCACTACTTTCAATGCTTTTTTCCTAAAGTTATGTTGAATATAATTGGTGTTTTTCTGTACTTAAAAAAGATTCTCTACTGTGTTGCATCTCCTAATGATATTTGGTAATTATTATAGCTTTAGTTTTAAATGTTCTTCAATAAAGGTTTTCTAGTAATTAAATTCCACTGATCTAGTTTTTACTTTCTTAGTCTGTAATTTATTTCATCTCCCAGACTCATAATAAGTAATTACATAGATAAATGATAAAATAGCAGAAGAAGAAAAGTAGAAAAATCAAGGGTCCAAATAATTTACATACTGAATCATCAGTCACAACGTATCTTAAGGGATAGCTTTAAAGTGATCATGAACAACACCTTCTAAATGCAATTACAAAACTACCAGTCAACATCATTTCCCCTTCGTTAGTACATGCTGGTCCTTCATAAAAACAAGCTGCAGTACTTTATATTCAAAGGCTTCCTTTCGAATCTATCACTAATGAGATTCGGTGGGCTGTTGAAATTTCTCTAAAATATTTTTAAAAATTTTAGTCATGTCACTAATGAAGAGTGCTGCTTCAACTGAAAAACTCAGGCCCATTTCCATTGCTTAGCAAAACCATTCTTAGACTCCCAACTTCTTCTTTAGATATAAATGCTGTCAAGGGCCTATTAAAATTAATTTCTTCATCAAATATTTTTGAGCTCCAAGCACTGTAATAGCTCCTTGGGACAAAGGAGTAGGTAAGACACCTGTGATTTCTCTCTCACTGCCCACCTGAAATTCTTCCGAAACTCATAGTAGTTGTCACTAATCACATGATATTGTTAGGTACTGGAAATGGGGCTTATCTGTTTGAGGTAAGATGCAAGTGATGATGAAAACCAGATTATTGAAACCATGAAAAGTAATATATAAAATATTATTAACTTTTAGCTCCTTATGTGACACAATGATACTTTGATAAAATGATATTATATTAAATTAAATGTTTTATAAAGATTAATTTCATCTGACCTTTTTTTTTTTTTTTGCTTTTAAATGTGACTGCAAAAAACATTTCAAACTATGTAAAAGGCTTGCTTTTGGGTTGTACATTGCATTGCTATGGGACAATGGCACAGGCAGAGTTCTGGCATCCTGATCACCCAGTATATGCTTTTCTGGGATCTGCGCTTAACCAGGAGAAATAGATGGCAAGGAAAGCCACTGTCAAGGTAAAACTGCCCAGATTCAGTTACCTTTGATGTAGCTGTTTCTGTGTTACCATGGTTGTGGTGAGGCTGAAATCCTCATTTATGACAACCTAAAACCATTAGCCAATCTTCACAATAGACTACAACATGGCCTATGTTAAATCGATTCCATAAAAGGTTTGTATAATATTAGGATTACCTACTCCTCAAAAATTTAGAAGCAATTCCTACTAAACAATCTGGGCCTGAAATTTTCTTTGTGCAAATACATTATTATTTAATTCCTCTATTTGATATAGAAATATCCATGTACAGTATTCTATTACTTTCTTAGATTCTCTACACTATATTATTTTCTAATAATTGGACAATTTCTAACTTTTTAGTATGAAGTCGTTCTTAGCATTTTATATTATCTTTTAACTATCTACTCAGTCTGTAATTCTGACATCAATATTTTATCTGTTATCTCTCTTTTTTCTTGATCAGCCTTTCCAGGGACTTATTCAGGGTGCTAGTCTTTGCCAAAAACTAACATTTACTATCTATGACTTTACTATTAGTTCCATTTTAATGTTTTTGCACTTTTTTAGTCTTTTACTTTCTTTGACTTTACATTATATTAGACAATAAAAACAATCTTAAACAAGTGAGAAAAATTGATATCACATAGATTGTGTACTTTAGTGATATTCCAAGAAATTTAAAAATCATCACAAAAAAGGTAACTTAAAGAAAATAAACATTCAAAACTTAACTTACATTTACAACTTGCTCAATGAAGTAGCTCAGAACTGAATCATGATCAAAATACCTCAAAATCAACACACAAAAATCAATAGCACTCCTGTGCATCAATAATGAATGCACTAAGAAAGAAATTAGGAAAACAATATAATTTACAATAGCATCAAGAATAATTAAATACCTAGGAATTAATCTAACCAAGGAAGTGAAAGACCTCCAAATAAAAACTACAATATTTGAAAAAAGGACATCAAAGAAAACCTGGGAAACTAGAAAAATATTCCCTCTTTCTGGATAGGTAGAACCAATATTGTGAAAATGATCATCCTTCTAAAACTGAGATAGAGTTTTAATGCAATCACAATCAAAATATTACCAACATGACTCCTCAGAGAACTAGAGAAAACAATTCTAGCATTTATATAGAACAAGAAGAGATCCAGAATAGATTGAATCTAGAACCACATCTCTTACCATGCAGTAAATTAAAATTATAATGGGTCAAAGATCTAAATATTGAGGCAGTATTACTTTTTTTCTGCTGGAAGATAACATAGGTAAAATTCTTGAAGACATAGACATACGTTAGAATTTTCTAAACAGAATCACAATTGCACAAGAAATAACCTCAAGAATCAACAAATAAGATTGCATCATATTACAAACTTCTGTACAGCAAAGAAAATAATCAATAGAGTGAAGAGTCTAGCCACAAAATGGTAAAAATTTTGAAAGCTATACCTTAGACCACGAACTAATATCGAGAATAAATAAAAACTCAAAAAATTAGATACCCTCAAGATTAAAGACTCAATCAAAAAATGAGCATCTGGAATAAACGGATGATTCCCAGAAGAAAAAGGACAAATTGTCATTCAACACATGAAAACTGATCCTCTTCTTTGGCCATTAAAAAATGCAAATTAAAACAACACTACAATTTCATTTTATGCCAGGAAAAATAGCTATCATGAAGAAATCAAATAATGAATGCTAAGAAAACTTAAGGAAAAAGGTGGGAATCTACACTAATACAATCACTATAGGATTCTGTAATACAATCACTATAGGATTCTGTATGTAGAGTCTAAAAATAGAAATTCCATTTGACTGAGCTATTCCCTTTCAGTGTATCTTCCTGAAGGAGTAAAAAACATCATGCTGGTGTGATGCATATATATCCATGTTTACAGTAGCACAACTCACAGTAGCTAAACCGTGGAAGTGGCCTACATGCCTACCAACAGATGCATGGATAAAGAAATTGTGGTTTTTATCCACAATGGAGTACTATTCTGCCACAAAGGATAGACCGGAGTCATGTGTAGGAAAAGGGATGCAATTTGAGACCATGACGCTAAGTGAAATAAATCAGAGACACAAGCTCAAATCTTACATGGTTTTCTTGATAGGAGAAACTCAGAATGTAAGTAAGTTGAAAAGTAAAATAAAAGAAAAATAATAGGAAACAGTGAGACAGCTCTTTTGCAAAAAGGAAGGGGATCAAGAGATGGAGGGAGGAGCAAGGAGAATGAAAGAAGAACCGAGATGAGTTATGCAGAAGCACCAACTCCCCACAAGGAGCCAAATAACTACTGCAAACAGTACTAATTAGAACTAAAAATTTAAATTTAAAAAGCTAATTAATAAATTATAGATGATGCAAAAGAACATTTCCAGTAACACTTACAAACTTTGATTTCTTATATTAGAAAATAAGAAAGACTGTAAAATAAACTGTCCATTTTAGGAAAACACAAAATAAAATAAAGTTTAACTGTCACATATTCATATTCCACTTCACAGTGACAGTAAACAAACTACAGTTTCTCTCACTGGTATATACTAAATCTAGAGACTATGTTAATTGAGTAAGACAACCCACAGAAATATGCCTGTAATTTGATACCACTTTCATAAAGATCAAAATCATACAGAACTAAAAAATGCATTGCTTTGAAACATAACCTACAAGAATACAATAAAAATAATAAAGGGAATTTTGAACTCAAAGCTTAATACAATTTTTACAAGAATGGAAAAGCATTGAAACTGTATTTATACAATTCCCAAAGATATTTGGTTATGTATGACTCCAGTTTATCACATATATTGAAGAGCATTTCGAGAAACACTTCGGATTCCCTTTTAGAAACTCTAGGTTGCTACTCATTAAACCAACAAGAACACAGATTAACAAAGGAAAGAAAATTACCCATAGGTGTTGGTTTTGTTACAGAACCATCAAAACTCCACTCGAGTTGATTCCACATACCTTTTGTCCAGAGAGCCAGCAGGTACCCCTGACGCAAGAAAAAGGACTTCAGACTTGTGGCACAAAGAAGATGGGAAATATTTGTATAGAAACAGAGTCACCAAAGACAGATACTTCCTTAGTTCATAGTTCCTTTCAATTTCACCTTCTTTTGCTTCCAAAGCTCATTCTGATCTCAGAGGGCAAAAGATCATTACATTCTCCACAAAATAGAATCCCAAGTGTGATGCATGGAATGTTAAATGCTAATCAACTATGTCTATGTATGATAAGATAAAAAGAATATGGAAAATATCAGTACATTACTGAAGCAGATGAACATAATTCTGTGGTGCTTAAACATTACAAACTTGAATTTTAAAAAAGAACACCATCTTCTCCCAACAAGACTATTTTCTCTATTGCTAGAAAATCTTAGTTAAGCACTTAAAGCTGAAGGATGGGCAAGGCCTGAAAGAAAAACAACTTTAGCAGTTTTAAAACACAAAAGTCAATACACAAGTAAAAGGTTCATAGCAAGAAAATAGATAAATTGAGAAATCCTGATGTCCAAGTTTTCCTGTCCACAATGAATTCCTTTAGGTACCACTTAGGGCAGGACTATTGTTGTAATTTATTTTATTTTATTGATCTAAGATTATATGCCTCCTTGCACTGCATTATTTATGATAGAAACAAATATTTTATCTATTACAGCATATATTAAATGTGCTGCTCATTTTGCAGTCCTTCTAGCCAAACATGACTCTACTAACTAGCACTGTTTTTAACAATGACACAAATGAAAATGCTCTTCAATTCATAGCATTTAAAATATGAACCATAATATTTTTTCAAATAATTATTTTAAAGAATTTGGGATAATAATGAAAACTACAAAAATTTACATTATTTAAGTGTTTACAAGGAGTTTATAAAATGAGCTGATCACAAAAGGACTTAAAAGACTACAACTGCTAAAACCTCTTAATTTGTATATATATATATATATAAAACACCTGCTTTGTCAGGATAGACGTGTCAGAAGCCTGGGGAAGAATCACTGGAGACCAGAAGTTCCCCTTTAACCTGCAAGAAAGCATGTGAGAGATTCCACAGTTCTGACTGTCACTCTGGTGGCATTTAAGGTCCCCCAATTTAGACTAGGAAGCAGGTTTTCAGAAGATTGGAGCTATTGCAGGTATACAAGAGCTTCATGCAAAATTTTATTTTGTGTTTAAATTTCAGTATAACTTCAAGGCTGTCATTGATGTATGTGGAAAGATTGGACCCAGGAAAAGTGTCAGATACAAAGCAGTCAGAGGAAGGAACAACTCGGAGACTCTTTTAGAACCTGTCTTTAAGGCTCTTAGTTTGGCATGAACAAACAATAAAGCAATTGTTATCAAACTCCAATGTCGCAAATCTCTTTCAAGAAGTATAAAATTCTGTAACTATTCAAGGAATAGATAAAGAAAATGTGGTGTATATAGTATTTACACAGTGGGATACTACTCAACTTTAAAAAGAAGGAAGTTGCATCAGTTTTAAGAACATGAATAAACCTGGAAGATATTATTCTGGGAGACTGACCAGACACAAAATACAACTTTACTTTTGAAATACTGTCTATCTTAGTAGATATTCTTGTTCTTTGTTATATTATAAAACATCTTCTGGAAATCACACAGCAGCTACCCATGCAGCTGGAAATCTTGCCAATACCCATGTGAATACACAAAACTTTTGCAACTATTTTAATTTAATGCATCTTAAGAACAGTCAGCATAGCTTTTCATTTTTCTAACAACTCATATAAATAACTCAATTAGACAAAACGGAACTTCTTTTTACTGAAAATAGGTAGATAAAAAAGAATGGTGGGCAATGGAAAACACTATATATTTTTACACAGTTTGTAAAAATAAAGAACAAGATCAGATACAATTTTTGCACATGTTCAACAGCTTGAGCTTAGCTTAATGCACTATATAAATTAAAGCTCTGTTTCTCTGGAGAAGCAAACATGAATAGGCAGAAGGACAATGAGGAAAACCCTTAAAAAGGAAAGCTTTGAAGACAGATAACACGAAATTAGGTTATAATTCTGAAGCCACCACATACAAATCTAGTGGCCTCATGTTCTTATAAATTTGAAAGTATGAAACCTCTCGAGAATGATTAATTTTCCTAATAAATGTCTTGGAGAATATTTTCTATGTATTAAAGCACTAACAAGTATCCATTCCAAATCACATTCCACTTCCATTCTATTAGATAATGTCTTGGTTACTTTTCTCTCATTGCTGAGACAAAATGCCTGAGGTTCAAAATGAAGGAAGGAAAGGTTTATTTAGCTTACAATTTTTGGAGGTTTCAGTCCATACTCAGCTGACTCCAAGGCAGGGTGGTGTGGCTGAGGGGCAACCGTTCATGGTGGCTGCCAGAGATAAGAGTGAAAGGGCAAAAGGGGAAAAAGCATGACTCCTTTCCTCCCTTATATTGCATGCCAGCTCCCCACCCCTGGGGGGTGCAGCACTAACAGCACCAATCCCAGCACTAGACACAGAACCAATCACAAATGCTAGATTCAGCTGCCTCCATGACTGCATGAGGCTTTGGAGGAGACACACAGACACAAACTACACCAGATGATTATTGACTTGGTTTGCAAATTAGAGAAGAATGAGATAGAGAAGTTTAAATATTTGTAGACACCCAAGATAAGTATCATCTGACAATATACAGAATGTAGGCATATACTCTAGTTACAGTCTTTAATACTTGGTCTCCTTGTCAGACAAATGCCTGACCTTGCATTTACTGTACTAGTACCTCTTAGAAAACAACTAAGAAGTTAATACTTAATTTCAAAATAGTATTTATAAGACCAATCCCTGTTGGTATTACTTCACTTCAAAATTAGCAGTAACTTGTCTGTCTCTAGTTGCTCCAACCTGGAATATAGCCAAGAAAAGAGGCAGACTCTAGAGTTACTTATTAGTTATCTTCCATATTTCAGACCTATGAATAAAGAGTTAGAAAAAACACAGCACTCAACTTCTTCTCATCTATAACAGGTAAGATAATACATGAGACTTTGGAGAAATGTGCAGTAATAAAGTTCAATCATTCATTTTCAGTATTGTTCATGAAGGCTGTCCTCTGAGTGGAGGCACTAAAATTTCACTCATCTCATAAAAGCTGCTCAGTGAACTGAAATAATAGCTTCTTTTCTTTCTCCAGATAAAACTGGCCATAGAGTTTATTACAGAATTAACCGAATACTAATCATTGCTCTCATTTCTTCAAAGCAACTTAACCTTCTTTTAATTAGAAATTACCCCTTGAACACCTAATCAGATTTTCATATTTTAATGAGGAGAGTATTAACGTAGTCCCATATTTGCTTTGTATATCACTAGTGGATATTCTTTAGAAATAGCTTAGAGGAAAAAATTCCTATTCTTTTGAAAGAAACATATGGACTAAACTGTTTCTCTAAGTTTTCATTTCTCAGTCACAAAGTTTTAAGTAATTTTTCCTATTTTTTAGACTGAACTTATTAAAACTGAAGAGGAGCATAAAACTGCACAAGTTTCTTACCTTTCCTTCCTTTCTTAGTTGAACTGTATCTGTAGATGAAACAGTATCACAAATGATTCCCAAGTACTAAATCACACCTACTACTGTCTAGATACTCGGGGAGAAGTGTGAGAACTTTAGTAGGTACTGTTGAGTTCAACATTCTAATAAGCTTAATCAATTAAAAGAATAAATATGACTAAGATGGCATAGCTTATTTCAGCTAGCCAGGAAATCAGTTCCAGGTTGTGTGAAAACACACAGATGTTATATGAGTATGTGCAGCCCAAAGCTGTCTTTAAGGACAACAGTTCAATTTTTCTACCAATATTTATCACAGACAGTGTCTGAGAGTCTTTCCATCACAGACTACCAAACTGGAAGACACTTTATAGAACATTCCTTCATTTAACAGATGAGAATTTGAGGCCCAGAGAGTAGTGTGGTTTATCAAAACTCAGGAAGTATATCCATATGAAAGTTATTCCTACAGTAAAAAAACTTTTAAAGTTTCAAAAATAAGATAAAAAAAAATTGGCAAATCAGATACAAAAAAACTGAAAAAACTGTTCACATTGTAAGAGTTAAAATTTATCCCGTGAATGGAAATATAAGGTGTGATCAAAAGACACTGTAAGTATTTTAATTTTTAAAACTCTTGCTACAGTAGATGATAACTTGCCAAGAGCAGTAAGTAACTGTATTCAAAACCAAGGCGGGTATTTTGAGGGACACTAATGCCTATACATCTTTTACTATAATATACTTTTTAATTTCAGCACTCACTATATTTTATGGTCAATCTTTATTGATCAACAATTTATAGCAATTTCTGTCATATAAAAATATTATTGCATATTGTGGTGTATCTTCACTGGATCTGACACCATGCAGCTTCCAATACTTCAGAGTCAAAATGACCATGAAACGTAAACATTTTAAGTGGATTCAGGACACTGAGGCAGCCATGACAGTGCACGTAAAAACACTCATGAAAGAGGACTTCCAGAACTGCTTCAGAAAGAGGCAAGAATGGTAGGAAATTGTGTATGAAGGAGAGGAGGCATTTTGAGGCAATTAGTAACAATGTTTATTTTACTGTAATTTTTTTTTTAAATTTAAACATTCACTGTGGATTTTGAAAAACCTCATATGCATGAGTTTTAATGGTAGAGGGACAGAGATTCCCATCCAGTTCTGCAATGTAAAATTCTACCAAATTTCAGCAAACATAAGCAGTTTTCTAAGCCAATATCCTAATTTTTAAAATTGAGAACAAAACTCTTTTGTGTTGCAGCCACTGTGAGAAATAAATGAGATGTCACATGTGAAAATGTCTCCATAATGTTTTAGTAAGAGCTCACATCCCTGTTCTATTTATTAATTGATTGCCTTAGGGCTAGAATAACACTCAAGGTAATAGGTGCTTTAAACTATAAAATAAACTATGGTGAAAAAAATTATTAAGTATTGTATTTAGTCTACTTATAGGGATAAAATCCAAGGAAATGTATGTCAAACCCTAGCAGTATTTTTCTTTATGTGGCGAACAATTGTGAAGAGGGTGCCATGGACTATCAGGCTCCTATAGCAAAGTTTGCAAATCACAACCTTGTGATTTACAAACAACAGAAATCTGTTTCTCATGGTTCTGGAAGCCAGAGAGTACAAGGTCAAGGGACTATAGATTCAGCATTCAGGAAGGGCTGCTTCCCAGCTCACAGATAGCGTCCTCTGCGATGTCCTCACACATG
Organism: Dasyprocta punctata; assembly: GCA_004363535.1. Classification (NCBI taxonomy): domain Eukaryota; kingdom Metazoa; phylum Chordata; class Mammalia; order Rodentia; family Dasyproctidae; genus Dasyprocta; species Dasyprocta punctata. The sequence goes on along the minus strand of RJWM01011760.1, from coordinate 37,950 downwards.
GAAGGAATAAGGCAGGTTCCCTGGCCTCTTCAATAATGGTATCAGTTCCATTCAGGAAAGCTCTGCCATCATGGCCTCTGCATCTCCCAAAGGTTTACTCTACAACCACATAACCCTGGGGGTTAGAATTTCAACATAGGAATTTTAGGGTCATACAAACCCATCAGACCACAGCAGGTGGCTTAGATTTTTGAAAGTCCATATACCTCTAGTATTTGCAAAATTTTATAATAAACATTTGTTAGTTTAGTGATACAGAAGAAATATAAAATAAGAATTATTGATTACATCTATAAAACCTTTCCACTCATCTACTATACTACATACATTAATCCCACTGGATATTCTGCTTTGACTTTGTGATTTATTTAAGACAACAAGGTGGTGATTTCCAATGACTATAAGGAAGACTCCATGCAAAAAAACAAAAAAAACCCTACATTTTTTGGTCTTAACATAATTTGTCTGCTATTCATCTTAATTTTTATCCTTAAAGCAACTGCAGTCAAAACTTTTTTTTTCAGTTTTCCTCATGTTTGTTTCTTCAATTCCAAATAATGCCAGAATATTCTTTAACTGGCATTCTACACAAAAATATTTCAACATTTATTTCATCATTAGAATCCTCTTCACCTTGGGCTGGGGATTTAGCTCAGTGATGGAAGCACCTATCAGGCAGGCACAAAGCTGCGAATTTGATCCCTGATACCAAAAAAAAAAAATCATCTTCATCTTTTACATTATATTCTACAAAGAGATACCATATATATGTGCTACTCCATTCGGTACATCATAAAGAGTACTATTTTCTAAATATGTTGTAATCTGAAGTTGCTTGCAATATAATCTTGGCATTTGTTCAACAGGGGCTCTGCACAAACTGTTGGAGTTCTTCCCTCAGAAGTCACTAAAAATGACATGTGGGTAGCTACTACTGTTATTGTTTTGTTTAATTTCTGCTGATGTGTCTGACAATGTATTCTTTTTCAATTTCTTAAACTGGAAGATCCCTGAAGATTGATGTTTAGACATTTCATCTTTTTGTACTTTCAGTGAATAATAGTAAACCACCAGCATAGTAACCTCTCATATTGTTTACTGTTCTGTCCCTAAATAATAAGAAAGTCATTTTTTCTATTTCAAGGTAACATCTACAGGCAAAGAATATTAAAATATTCAACCTCTTAGGACTAAAAACACCTTCTATCAGCAACCTTTTTTTGGCATTGAAAGCAGGGCTTAATATTGTTGGAAAGGGTATTGAATGACCAGTTGTGCTACCTTCAAGAACCGTGACATACGTTAAAGTTAACTATTGACCATTATCCCAAATTCTTTAGGCATTGCAGGGCAATATTCTTATCTTTTAAAAGGTATTCTTTGACCTCCACATCTAAGAAGTTTGGCATTTGTGACACTGTTACTCTCACAGAGTTGTACTTCCTCTCCTTCCTGTTGATGTAGGGGAATGAAACTCCCAACCCATTAGATGTCCATTATGAGTTTGTGTTCTCTAAACTCAAAGAATGAATTTTAGGAACAACAGCAGTTAAGAGCAGAATATATTTATTGAGAGAAAGAAAGCTTCTGTCTGAGAGAGAGACAGAAGCGGTCCCAAGTGGGTTGCCAAAGACTGTCTTTTCTAAAGACTTTTATAGAGTAAAACCACAGTGTAAGATGGGTCCAAGGTGGGGAAAACCTGGGCACTCACAAGGTGGGCATAAGGTGGAACAGAACTATGGTTAACCGATTAGATTAATTGCGCAGGTAAAATTGATTAAATTGGGAACAAATGAGGAAGCCAGTCAAGTAGCAAGCAGGCAGGCATGCTTAAAGAGCAGTGACTCTACCTGTAGGGGGTTGGGAGGGTGACTCCTGGCTTCCTCAGGGTGATAGAGACCTATTTAGAATACCAACCCTTAGGATGTGGGTGCATTTGATCTTTTGTCTTGAGGCCTGGCCCACAGTAGGAGGTGTCTGTCTTCCCCACGGTTGCAAGTTGTGTGGGCTTCTGCACTGACTCCTTTGAGGACCTAGCCCTGTCTGACTGCCTATAATATTTCTATCTAACTCAGTTGCCTGTAACAATACAGACATTACAGAAATCTATTCCATTCCCTAACTTCACCCATGTACAGAAGAGAACATATGGGTTTTATGGTTAATATAATAAAAAATTATTATATCTAACGAGAATTCTCATGCTTCTTGCAATAGACTCTGCTTGACTAATGTCATTATAAACTCAATCCTAAAACTTTTAATGAGCCTTTAGGGGAGAGTAATGTCTATAAAAACACAATCTGAGGTAAAGATGTATCTGCCCTTAGGAAGACTATCAGAGGAACTTTAAGATTCAAAGGAAATAAGAGCCACAGTCAAAAATCTCAATAGGCATGGAGTGGTACATTAAATACAATTTAGCAGAAGGCGAAAAATTTGAGGGCCATTGAGCTTTTATTTTTCACATAGAACTCTTTCTTTAAAATGTTAAATTCCATTTCCTTTGAAAACATTTCTTGATGCAAGTTACTGCAAACCAATCCTTGCATTTCCCATAATTATGGAAATTCAGGCTCACCTGGCTGAGCATTATGACAGTGTTTTGCCCTACGGTTCATCAAGTAGAACAGTATCTTGATTGTTGAGAAGACTGAAAAATTAATCTTCCTGACTGTATCAGTCAGTGCTTACTAGAGAAATAGATTTCATGAAAGATACAAAAATATATAAGAGTTTACAACATGGGCTTACAATGGCCAGCCACAGTCAGGTGTGGAAGAGTGCAAAAGGTCTGTCTGAGCACTGGGGATCCCAAGGACCCAGTTAAAATTGTGGAACTATGGTAGTGCCTCATCAGGAGGCCAAAAGGTCTGCACTGGAAGGCTGAAGAGTCTGTGCTAGAAGCTGGTAGACAGCATCCAAGGCGAGCGCAAAGACTAGAGCTCCTCCAAAGAACAGAAGTGAGGCTTCCTCCTTCGTTTCCCCTTTACACTATTCAGGTAACACACTCCTTTAAAATGATTCTTGTGTCTTCCATAAATCCCCCAGTCACTTTGAGAAGTAAGCTGATCCCATTTAGCTGGGCATTTCTTACTCAATTTGATGCAATCAGTTAACTATCACACCACCATAAACCCAGTATTCTTGATGTTTCAGAGAAGACTTTGAGTATCCAAACAGCCACTTATCACCAGTACACAATTATCAACCCATAGTCACCAAGTTACAGTTTCCAGTCAATATGCCACTGTCACCTGTTGTCACGTCAGTCACCTCCCACCAGGTCACAGTCATTAGTGACCATTAAGTCACACCACAGTCCCTAAGTTAGTCACAATTAAGAGTCGAAATTCATGATCTGAATATTTCTGTCTTCTCTCAAATTTAAATGTCTAAATTTTAACCTTCCAGCTGATAGCATTATAAAGTGGAATTGTTAGGACGAGATCAGGACATGAGTACAGGTTCCTCAGGGGTGGGATTAGTGGTCTTCTAAAAGAAGCCTGAGGAAGAGATTCTTCACTCCACTACATGAAAATACAACTGAAAAGCACAATCTAGATGAAGTAAACCCTGGCAAATTACCAAATCTATAAGACCCTTATTCTTAAACTTTTCAATCTCTAGAAGTGTAAGAAATAAACTTCAGTTGTTTATATGCATCCTGGTTTTAGTTTATTATGCAACCCAAGTGGACTGAGATACAGCACAACCCATGTTTTCTCAGTTTCCTTGCCACAGGCTGACAAACTTCTGCAAAGAGTCAGATAATAAACATTTTCATTTCTCATTATGCACAAACTCATTGCCAGACTACACTATTGAGGTCCCAACATAATTCACAAATAATTTCCTTGAGGTCACAACAAATGAAGGAATGCAACATGCTGATTTACTGTAGTAAGTCAATAAGATGCCACCAGGTTCTAAGTATAATAACACCTGCAAAGCACACAGAAACTCCTTTAAATTTAAGGTAGTTTGAGACCAAGCTGGTTCTGGAGTGCTTGGGGCCAAGATGGAGAAATCCAGTAGTATGAAAAGCAGTACTAGTCCTCAAATCAGAAGACTGTCCAACTCTACACTGTGTCCATGTCATCCATGTCAGGCCCCCTGAGCACATGTGGTAGGTAATCTGGTAGCCAGATCTGCCCTCCCTGGGAGCTTTATTTGACCCTATAATTTTTTGGTAAAGTGACATATTTTAAAACACTTAAATTAGAGAATTTTTTGTAAAGTTCCAGGCAGTCTCTTTTGGAAAGTAAGCCTAAATATCAAGGAACAAAAGAAATTACAAAACAAATACAAAAAACAAAATCTGACTGTGACGAGTCTCTCATTTTAAAGGTGCATGTGCTATTTCATTTAGTGATTCTCTGTTCTGGCTTTCCTCTTCACTTTCTTCATTATCTTCCTGACTGTGGAAAGCATTTCACCATGAAAACAGCTTGATAAAATAAAAACACCAAGAAAATGATAAAATCAGTACAATAACACATGATTCTTCCTTAGTATTAAGGGGGAAGATGTCCTTTTCCCCATCAGGAGAACTGACTGGCTCTACCTGTACTGTTCTCTACACTACAGAACTCTGTAGTCTCAAAATACAAAGCTTCAGCCTTCAAAATTAATTTTGTTACTGACTTTCAGGGTAGGCATGGTTTCTGAAGGAAGTCTCTCTGCCTACTTATTAATAAAAGTAAAGCTCAGAGTTACCTACCATGGATAAGGCAACTAACACCATGTTAGAGTACCACAGCCAGTTTAATACTAGGAAGAGGGCCCAGTGCCCCAGGTTCTTAGCCTGAATCAAAAATGAGAAGTGTCATAAGCTCATCAAATAGTAAATGTGAAGCACAGAGAAAATCCAAATGTCTTAAGATTGACAGCAGGGAAAAGATAATATACTTAAAGGGGTGTGTGTGTGTCTCTGTGAGTGTGTGTGTGTGTGTGTGTGAATTCACAATAGCAGTGATAATAACAGGAGATAAAGTCATAAATCTGGTCATTTCACCTGGAAATAACAATTCCTTTGAGTACAAATTCACAGTAAAGGGCCAGGGATTTAGCTCAGTGGCATAAGCGCCTACCTGACAAGTGCAATGTCATGGGTTCAATCCCTGGTACCAAAAACAAACAAACAAACAAACAAAAGCAGTAAAAGCAGGGGCCAGAGTATTATTGATAAATACTTTCAACCAATTCAGGACAAAGATACTTTTTAACTCAAGACAGGACTTGATCTGAGCCCTGAAGACTCAATGGCAAGTAATACCGAGGACAGATGCGTAGTCAAACTTCACGGACAGCGTCATCTTCCCAGTCACAGGGTTAGAAATTCCTACACAGTTCTCAATAAGAGTCTTATAAACAATAGTGAGTAAGAAGAAATGGCATTCTGACTGATTTCAATTTATCCATGGACAGAAACTCAGACTATTGTTTAAGGAAATTTATAAAAACAAAAAAAGAGAAACTTCTGCTTCTGGTTGATCCTCTTCTACTTTTATATAAATCTTACGTTTATGGATAAAATGCTTCCTGATTTAAAAGTTTCTAATTTAGCCATAGATGTTGTGGAATTATGTGATGATTTTAATATTTTTTTAAAAAGCTAATATACAAAAGAATAGTGACAAAGTCCATTTGAACATGAAATGGTCTTACCAGAGTATAGTTATGTATAACCATCTCTACTCTACACCTTCCAATTCCTTCCAATTTACAAATTATATTTCTCTCTATGTTAGTTAAATGTAAGTTTGCCATCTGATTGAGTATGATTTTGAGTATGATCAGGTTTATCTTTTTATGAGAAAAATATGCAAAATTTTATATTTAAAATAGAGATTTTTCATACCTATGATCAGTAAAACTGTGAATTCACTTTAATCAGTATGCTTCAACCTTATTCCCCTCTTCTTAGTAATGCAGATTACCATAAAGATGGTTTTAAGTAGTTGCAGATTGGTTTTCCTAATTTTCTCTTCCTCCATTTTCCAAATTATCCTCTCCTTCCCTCTTCACATATATACTCTTACCTCACAATTTTATTTTATTCAACATTAAGTTTAATACATACAAAGTATAAGCACGCAGCTATAAATTATGTATATAAAGAAAAGTAAAGCTATATTTTCCTCAAGAAATGCATAATGCAGTCAAATGAACATTTTACATAAGACATTTTAGCAATGTATCTATTAATATTTTGTACTACTACTGAGTGACCAATACATATCTGTAATTGTGCAAGACGTGGGATATTATGAGGAAGCATTCTCTATGACATAAGGGCATTTAAAATTTAGTGGCAATTAATAGATAAAAATGTATACAGATACTGTGCCATTAAAACTGACTCAAGTTCCATGAAAGAAAACAGGGTCCTCTAAAGATAGTGAAGTAAGAGATTTCCTCGGAGACTTATTTTCCTTATCAAAAGAAGTCAAAAAGGGCAGACAAAAGAAAACCCAGCTTGATCTGGGTTGTACTCTAAGAACATTTGAACAGAAGAAGAGGTGCTATATTCCCAGTAAAGGAGATAGATAAACTACAGTATGCAATATGAAAGAGTGTGACCCATTTAGGTAATGGAAAGCCCTTTTTAGGTGGTGGTGGTGATAATGGTGGTAATGGCCAGTGAACCTAAGACCTTCCATGGTCCCCCTGCCCTTTTTTTATTTTAAAGCAGTGTCTATGCCCAGGCTAATCCTCCTACCTCAGCCTTTCAGAGTTCTGGGCATATGTCAAGCACACCTAAGTTGGAAAGCTTTTCTATATAGCTGGAATGTAACTTCTGCAATAGAGAAAAGCGATATCTGAAATAGTGAAAACAGAACTTGGGAAAATAGATAAAATAATGGTTTGAATAATCATTCATACCACTGCCAGAAGTTTGAACTTTATCTGTACATAAATGAAGAATTTTATTTTATAACTGAAAATCATGTGACCAGATTTATATTTGAAAAGGTCATTATGACTATGGAGGTGTAATAGGAAGGGTGAATATCTTGGCAGAGAACAGGAGGACATTACAATCATAATACAGTAATAGTATTTAGAAGGCAGAAGTCCATATGTAATCCACTGATGTAATTCAGTTATAAATTATATATTTCAGAGTTATGGTGGTGGCAGCTGAACCAGAAAGTAACAAAAGCACAGTACACATAATAGACACAACAATGTAATATATCCAAGGTGTCAATGACTAATAAATCCAGAGAACTAAGAAAGGAGCAACAATGACTACAGGCTTTATAATAGAAACCTCATATATTCAGATAAGAACTTGCCTTTATTAAAATAAATAAATCAGATGGAGATATCATGGAAGTTTCAAGTCTGTGGCTCAACAAAAAAAAAAAAAAACCTTGAAGATTCTTATTGTTTTATCAAGTACAGTTGGAACTTCATAAATTCATGTGGGGAAGCAATGAATAATCATTCCTGGGTACTAACAACAGAACATGAAATATGGAAGATTAACTGTCAATCTATGACTACTTTATGTTTGGAAGCATGGAAGACAGTGTTAAGGGATACAATGAAACCACATCTAGAAAGGAGATCCAGAGCACTACAGTGCTGTGAAACTCAGAAGACAAAGCGATGTTTGCAGGGATTTGGTGGGCACTGATGTGATCAGAGAGAACAGTGTAAGGTATAAGCAGAATCTACTTTGCAACTCATTAGGAGTGTTAGTATTCAGAGAAAATCAAACTCTTTCACCTCTGTATCCATTTCACTCTCCCAACTCCACAAAAGAAAAAAAAATTAATGCACTAATTGATCAGATTCAGGATTGATAGGCACAGTTACTCTACTTTAAAACTTCATTCTCTTCTATTCTGTAAACCAAGATTATCAAACTAAGAATGCCCTCTTGGTATGTGGCTGTTTTTCTTATTGTAAAGGAAAACCACATAAAATAAATGATCATCGTGTAAGACTTTGAGGCTAACAATTGTTAAATGGAGGCTTAGCAAATAAAAGGATGGTTCTATTTTTGCTTGAGGCCAATTTATGTGATCTAACACATCCATAGAAGATATAAGGAGTTTTGATTAATAATTAATGTACAGCTACAAATCTTTTGCACTATTATTCATGCAGCATAATAAGTCAATTCAAGATATGTGAATATTTTGAGGCAACATTTGAGCATTCCTCCAATACTAAGCCAAATATCAAGGTACTGTAACGCTAATCCAACAATGCAATATGTAGTGACGAATTTGATTGTGGGAAAATACACTACTGTTTCATTATTTCATTCTAGAAACCTATTTCACTTTCATAGTTTTATTTACCTTCTGAGATTTTCTAAATATTTTCATTTTAATATGAGCAGGTTTTCCATTATGTTCTTGACTGCTGCTCTCATAGATGCTTTAAAATACAACCACTAGGTAATTTCATGGCTGCATTTTTGGTTTCGGTTGATATGTTATAGAGATACCAGAATTCCAGATTATGTTATATTCTTTTGAAGGGTTTTTTTCAGCTAAGGCTGATGACACACATCTGTATTTCCACCACTCTAGGAGGCTGATACAGGAGAATCACAAGTGTAAATGCTGGTTAGGCAATTTAGCAACTTAGTGAAACTATCTGAAAATAAAAAATGCAAAAAGTTGAGGGTTTAGCTCATTGGAAAGCTCTGTATTCAATCCTCAGTACCAAAAAAAAAGGGTTTTTTCCCAATAAAATTTAATTTATAGATTTCATATCGATGTCACAAATGTGTATAATTTTCACAAAGTACTGTTTCACATGTTTTATGTTTTAAGTTTCCTCCCAACCATTTAGAAGCTCTCAAATTATACAAAACTGACAGCCTGAGGGATGTGGCATGTGGGCTGAAGTTTGAGGATTTCTGGACTCAAATCAGTATACTTTCATCCCGGCTATGAGTTGAGTTGCTTCCAAGCTTCATTTAAAAAAGAGTTTTCACTACTATAAAAAATAAATTTTCAAGACCAAATAAATAAATGAATAAATAAGAGTGTTGCACTTTTTTTTTCTCCTAGGTTCTTTCTTGGTTTGGATCTCAAATATTGGTTTATATCTTTTGTCCTAAGGAAAACCAACTATCTCATACATGAATTGTCAGAAGTTAGTCAGAGATTTATATTAGTTCATACATAGAAATTAGAACATCTCTTTTCCACCTGTTTTCTTTACAGAATCTTCTCAGTTCTCAGCAACAGTGACTGCCTTGAATTCTGTCTTACGATTCTTAAGGTGAATCTCCTCAAATATTTCCAAAATAGGATGACTTCTAGATTTATTAATCTGCCAGTGAAATTCTGAATATACTTTTTAAAACTTCATGTAAGCATAATTTATTAGGAAAGTTTCTGTCAACACAAAACATAACAAGATTATTGCCCTTATTCAAGAAAGAACACTTCAAATATGGCTGCTCAGTATTGCATTCATTTTTGATAGCCATTGATTCCTTTAAACCTTCAGATCAATTAAAATCATCAAATTGTTTTTGAGTTTTGTTCATCAGAAAGCAAGGTTTCAAATAAGACTAGTCAATGAAAAAAACATCAGCATAACATCAACATTCCTGTATTTTGGATATATGAAAATTATTTCAAATTGACCTACAATTATACCATAAGTCATAATGTTTTGTTAAGATATCAGAAGATATAAAAGTAACAAGAGCAAAATGGAAGAATAAACCTCTTTTCCTCCCATTGTATGCAGGTTACCTTCACTAGGGTGGGTATACTACTCACACCCCCAATCCCAGCACTAGACAATGAATGAATCACAAACTATAGATTTAGCCACCTCCAAAAAACCCACCCCCGCCCATGACGTCATGAGGCTTTTGAGTGGAAATCCAGACACAAACCATAACATTCTGACCCTGTCCCCCTAAAGACTCATCATATCTCTTTATGTGAAAGACATGTAGTCCGTCTGTAAGAGTTGCCAAAGTTCTAACAATTTGAGCATTGCTGAAAAGTCTGGGACCCAAGTTTCCTCTGATATGTAAGGCAAATTCTTAACTGTGAGAAACTGTACAAATGAAAAGAAAGTTAGACACTTTTTACATTTAATAAAGATAAACATTTTTATTTTAAAAAGTATAAACAGGGGGATGTAAAGGAATATAACTAAAGCAAGTATGAACTCCAGCAGGCTAAACATTAACTCCTATAGGTTTACATGTAGCATTCAAGGCAATCTGTGGCAGGCTTTGAGCTAGAAATGGCTTGGATGGCTCTACTACTATGGCACTTTTGGTGGTTGTATATCCTGTGACATTTTTCCTGGGTTGGCTTTGCTCCTTTCTTGTAGGGCTGCCCCCCCCAACTGGTTCTTTTTTTTTTCTAAACAGAAGAAAAGTGAGAAATTAAAGTAAAACAACTTCACAACAAGCCAATAGGAGACTAACAATGATGAGCACATTGCATATTGTTATATTCACAGCAATTGTTTAGGGTATAAGATATAGACATGAAACATTGTCCAGAAAATTATTAGCACAAAACTTTCGCCTCAATGAACCAAAGAGAAACCAGCTATATGACTATCTTTTTTTGTTATAATTGTTCTACTATAGATTGCTCTATATTTAGATGATCTATGTTTTTGGTTTTTTAAACTTCAGAGGTTTTTATTGCACCTTTGGCTTTACCCTCACAGCTTTACACACTGCCCACTCAGAGGCACACTGCCTGGCCCCCCAGACCTTCTGAAATCCAGGTGTGCACCTTCTTAACTCCACAACTCTTATATTTTGTATGCGCCTAAAACCAGAGCTATGTGGATGATGCCAAGGTCTGCTGGAAGCTGGAGAAGTAGCCAGGCTTTGCTATCTCTTGATTGTAGGGGCCAAGTGCCTGGATTGCTGAGGACACTGGATTCAATTTTGAGGAAGAATTCTCAAAGAATGCTGCAATTCTGGAATATGGTGTGGTCGCTGCTATTCTGGAACATGGTGCTCTGAGGCTTTCTTGTTGAGGCAGTCTTTTACTTTTGCAGCTTTGAGACTGCAAAGGGTGGAGACTTTCTGTCTTTTGTGATGTCCTCAGACCATCTTTCACATGTTCCTGTGCTTTCTCAGAAATCAAGATCTCCTCTATTCTATCTTTGCAGCCCAAAAGTTGACAGGAGCTTCGTTTCTGGTCAAATGCACAATATTTTAAATCATTTTGCTGGACTCTCTGCTCTTGATTCTTATCATAAATCTGGTTAATAGCCCCCAACAGTAGCCATGCCACTGCCTCAACCTTCACCAGCCTTGAAGAATTTTGCCAGTTTAATTAGTATACTACTCTTAATCTCAGTCTCGGGCAAAGTTTCTCAACATGAGCAAAATGCAGACAAACTTTTTCATAAGCCATAACATAATCTAGAGTTCTGCAACCAATGCAGTCCTTCTCAGCAGAAGCCTCCTGAGTTTGGTCTTTACTAGCAGGACTTTAATTATCCCTTTGATCTTGTGTGCTCTGACCAGAATCTCCCATATAGAATAGCCTAAAGCATTCCAGCTTTATTTTTTTATCCAGCATCTCCAAACCCTTTTAATGTCTTCCCACAAGCCATTCCCAAAGGCACTCCGCCACTACATGTTCAGGGATAGTCACAGCAATGACTCCACTTCTGACACCAAATTCTATCTTAGTTACTTTTCTCTCACTGCTCCAACAAAATACACAATGCCTACAGCTTGGAAAGGAACTGTTTATCTAGCTCAGTCTGTAGACACAGTTTTTAGACCACAATCAGCTCCTCTGCCATGCCACCAACGTAGGGTGGCATGGCAGAGGAGAAACGATTCAGGCAGAAGAAACTATAAAAGTAACAAGAGCAAAAGAGAGGAGCAAATCTCTTTTTCTCCCCTATATTATATACAGGCTATCCCTCCTAGGGTTAGTACAGTACTCACACTCCCAATCCTGGCACTTAGACAATGAACCAATCAGAAATTCTAGATTCAACCACTCTGAAAATCCCACCCTTCATGATCACAGGAAGCTTTTGGGGGATGTCTGTCACAAACTATAACACAGTGGTAAACAATGAAAAAATTACTCTTCTTATGGAATTGTCATTCCAATACGGGTGTTAAATTTACACAAGTAAATGAATAATACTTTGAGATGATTCATCAAAAAAATAAAATAGAATAATAGAATGATATAATAGAGAGTCATATGCCAGACATGGTGGCACACACCTATAATCAATCCCAGTACTCAGCAACTGAGGCAGGTAGATTGCCAAAAGTTTGAGGTCAACCTAGGATACAGCCAAAGTCAGACTAAACTGCATAGTGAGACCCTGTCTCAAAATAAAAGGAAAAGGAAAAAAGAAATTGATCAAAGAGTAGTACTTTAGAAAGTTGTCAGTGATATTCTATCCAAAAAAGTTGCATGTGAGCTGAAACATGAATGATGAACAGAGCCTAAATGAAACTGTCTGAAATCTATTATTTTTGTCAGTCATTATTTTATAACTCTGGGCATATACAGATAACTCTATATTTTTCTTATTACCTCTTTGAAATATTGAAAAGCTCAGCCAGAGATAAAGCCATGTGGAAGTTCAGTAAATTCCTTCCTTATGGCCAACATGATTCTATGAATCTGCATATTTTAAATCATAAAGCAATAAATGAATTGAATATCTGTACAATGTCAACATTTCTACTTTCAGCCATGATTGTATCATTAGAGATGTACCCAATTATATTATGCTCTGGTTGGAATATTTTCTTTAATTTTTTAATCAAAGCAATTTATAGTGGTTTGAGTTTTAATACATTTAATTTTCCTTATTTATTTTCCCCTTTCTTCATTCCAAATGACACAGCACAAATATATGTATAGATGTACAAATGAAATTAGACTTAAAATATTACTGAAAGTAGGACTATAGTAAGCATTTATCTCTCTCCCTCCCCAGACTACCAAGTGTCAGAAGTAATGTCTCACATTTAATGGTAGGCAATTCATATATGTTGAATTATTAAATAAAGCGATTATACAAGTACAGAAAGATATTAAGACATTAAATGGCCATAAAAGGAGTTAGTCAGACAAAATAAGGTAAATGAAAGGATTTTTCCAAGGCTTTATATTCTGTTTCAATAAAGATTTTCTACATGAGTAATGAGAAAACATTATCATGCCCTGGAAATTAAAATGTATAACATCGAATTCCCAGTGGATAAACATTATATACTTCAGTGATAAGTTTAACTTTACAATGCATACCATAGTTCTTTTGATGACATCTAGTAAGTATTTGCACATATTTAGCTATTAAATGCTACCTATTGAAGAGAATTGATCCTCTATAAGCTGAAAAAAAAATTCTCTTTGTTCAGTCATTCCCAGAGAAGGAAGAGGCTAGTTTGAAGAACAGGATTTTCTAAGACATTTCTTGGTGCCATGTGTTTACTCTAGTTGTACCATCTCTGAGAAGAGCAAGGTCATTTAGCATCATATCCCTGAAACGCCCCTTTTGGGTTCCCAAGACTTGCCAATTCAAGGGGATTGTAATCAAGCAAGAACTAGACTTCCCAGGTAGTATTGTCTGACAGACCCTGGGAAGTGAGCAAACAATTGGAGTATGTAGAAGGTGACTTCCTGCTTATATGTTGTTAGATACTCCTTGGAATTCTGGTCATACTATAGAACACACAAAGCTCATGGCACCACTGCTACGTACCCTCTTCTTACAGTAGCTTGCTACTGAGCAATCCACCTAACCAGTTACTACTGTACTGCTGAATGGAGCTGTTATCAGGTATACCTCCCTCGTGGATTCTGCCAAGTGGTGCTGTTGTTGAGTTTGGTTGTAGAGACAAGTTAATTAGGGAAAAAAATGACTTTTATTCAAATTTACGTTTCCACTTTTCACTACATGACATTTGTTAAAACAGGTGTAACATGCACAGAGTCCACCTCATAAGAGAACAATATTCAATAAGCATCATTTCAAAACCATTTATCTGACTTTGAAGATTGCACCCTGGGTGTGGTTTCGATTCAATGACCAGCAATTAAGATTGTGTCATACACTAAACACTTTGTTGTAAGCTTTACCAGCTTATAAAGTATTTAGCAATGCTTAGGTTTGTCCATGTTAGGCTGGTTCCTTTCATACTGTTCTCTATCTCATACTAAATAGTCCCTGTATTTATGCCTTTTTCCACCATAATATTTTAATCATCTCAGTATGACTTATATACAAGTTTCTTTTTTGTTTGTTTGTTGGTTGTTTTTTTGTTTGGTTGGTTGGTTTTGGTTTTCTTTTTGAGACAGAACCTCACTATGTAGTTCAGACTGATCTTTAATTCACTATGTAGTAAGAGCTAGCCTTGAATTCAAAGCAATTCTCTTGCCTTCGCCTCCTAAGCGCTGAAATTAAAGATGTGTATCACCACGCCCAGTTATACATTTCTTAAATATTTAGAATTAGGGTATCAAACTGGTACCAGGGATTCCAAAGCGGGTAAGGGCTGGCTTTCCTAGGAGTATCAGAACATAGAGCTTACCTGCTGTTCTAGAGTTCTTGAATCCCAAGATTCTACTCACTTTCAAATTAAAAAAAATTCCAAGAATTTGTGCCTTTTCTAGTAGAAGTCAAATCAATAAATATATTCCACAATCACTTTAGTTCCTTAACACCCTGAGATAGCAAGTTTGTTTCAATGGTATCTTTAAGAAGTGCTGCCATTTTAAAAAATATATGTGCAAACATAAAAATTCACAGGCCAAACCCTTATGTGTAAAACGCTGAATAACTTGACATTGATTATAGGACTCTGTATTAGGGACTAATCTGCTATTTTAATCAAAATAGTTTACACTTATAATAAGCATGGTAAAGTAAAAAAACAACTCCCAATGAATCATCTTTATATATTTTGAGAAGAAAATATTTTACCCATTAAAAAACACTATTCTGAAGCATGTGAAACATTAATTTGCAAGCACCAAGAATATAATCAATCATATATAGCCCAAAAATAAAGTTGGAGGATAACAAAAATTAACATAATATATTAAGAATTGAAATAAATAATTTCTTCTATCGTCTCTAAACTGGGTCTAACAGAAGGTAATGAACTAATTGAGGAAATAAATCACTGTTGTTGTTGTTGTTGTTGTTGTTCTGCTTTTTTTGTTTGTTTGTTTTGTACTGGGACTTGAACTCATGACTGACCTCATGCTTGCCAGACAGGTGCTTTGCCACTGAGCAATAACCCCAGCCCTAAATTATTGTTTTAGCAGGCAGGCTATCTTAGTAGTGGCTGAAACTGACAGTATGATCCATTGTGAGCAACAGCATAGTGAAATTCTTCTCTACTTTATGGGAATTTGTTCTTTTGTTAACACTCCAGCTTTTTTTTCTTAGGGATCTAATAAATGCCAACTGTGTTACAAGGCAATATTAATTATAGTAGAAGTGATCTTTGATTGGAAGATTTCATTTGGACTGGGAACAACTACAAAGAAATTATCATGATTCATGATTTGGGTTTCTTTGAGTATGATAACCCTTGTCTCCAGACACAGTCCTGTAATTGACCCTAGAAATTATATCTATGGGGATAACACAAGAAATTTTGGATCCTATAAAGCACGAAGTTTCTATATAAAGGAGACTGTAACTTATTCTATGTGGATCTCATCTCCCGTATCTAAACTATTTCCTGCTGGGTGTGTGACATACTATGAGAAATTCTGCAGAAAAGAAATGTCCAGCACTGCTTTGGTAGCAAGGCATAATTCCTTTCTCATATAATGTTTAGTAAATTGGTACCAAATGCACTCTATGACGGCCCTGCGACTCTGAATGCTTCACACATAGCTATTCCACAATGAAATATGCTGCAGACATAATACATTAAGGTTTTCAACTTTAAATAAATATGCTATTCAAAAAGATATAATAGGATATATTTCCCAATATGTATATATGAGTTATCACTAGTGCATACCAAGGGTAAATGCATTGTCTTTAGATGATATATATACAATAATAAAATCAACTAAAACTGGTTTGCTTTCTATAACCATCTATCCACAATTCTGATGTTAATAATAAAATTGTTTTTCCCACAGGGATAATCTTTTCTCACTCCTAAATGTTTGGTGCATTCCAAGA
Source organism: Dasyprocta punctata (assembly GCA_004363535.1). Taxonomy (NCBI): domain Eukaryota; kingdom Metazoa; phylum Chordata; class Mammalia; order Rodentia; family Dasyproctidae; genus Dasyprocta; species Dasyprocta punctata. The sequence continues at coordinate 21,792 of RJWM01011760.1, read as the reverse complement.
ACTATTTTCCCAGCATCACTCAACTTTCAAGGTCAATGCAAATTTAAATGGAGTTAGAACCCAAGACCCTATGCAGGTTTCAAGGTTTGCCAAGTAAACCAAGTAAATGATCACTAGAAAAGTCTTTTTTATCTTTTAATTACATCTTTTTATATCAAAGAATTTTTCAATAAATCTAGAAGCATTAGCAATGTATGACAACTTTCACCAGCACTACCAGAGAACCAATGCAAAACTTCACAGATGATGTGAGTGATAGAAAAGATTAGCCAGGTGGTTTAGTAATGGTTACATAAAATAATTTAGGTAAAATAAAAGTGCAACTGTTTTGTATCTCCATTATATTCTGCCCTATACTTACACTGAATGACACTAATCACAAGAAGAAATATACATTTAAAATAATCTAAAAGCCATATGGATATCCATGTGACAGAAAAAGCTATGAGAGTTTTAACTGAGACCTACCTACTATCTGTCGTTAGAGATCACATCCACAAATTCCTTTCAGTTCTAATGTAGGTGTAGCAGAAAAATCAAAAAGGACATTGGTATATATGTCAGAGCAAAGGGTCTACTCGAGGCAACTGGCTCCTCCCTCTTACATCAGGGGAACCAGTAACTGACCTGGTGGGAAGAATCCAGGTAACTGTCCCCTCTCCCTTACAACAATGGGACCAGATGACTGGGGGAATGCCAGCCATACAGTAGGGCTCCAACTAGGGTATACAATAGACAGGTGGGATTAGTGAGGTGGAAAAGTCTGAACCAGCATTGACAATACAAGCCACCAGGTGGAAAGTTAGGTGAACTAGCACTGAGTTTGGGGACAAAGACACATGCAATAGAAGCAGGAGGAGGGTGCCACCCCTTTTCTTTTTTCTTTTTTTTTTTCTTTTTTAAAACTTCTTTTACTTTTATCTTTCTTTCATTTACTTTTCTTTGTTTCTCTTCTTTTTCCATATTTTTTTCTTTATTTTTTAAATGGCTGGGGATAACTCCAACTAAAGAAAACTAATCCCATTCCCAAACTCAGAGAACAAGTTCAGATAATCCCGTACTTATTGCTTCATTCTTTTTTTTCTGCTGTCTTCTCTAGTTCCCCAAATCCTCTGTGATCATCCTTTGTGCTCCACCCTTGCTTCTACTTCCTTTCAATTTATCTTTGCTTAATACACCATCTTTCTTAAATTTCCCAACCACAGGGTAAAACTATTCTATCAAGGGGAAACCATTTGTATACACACTCTTAATTTATGATCCATCATGTTATATAACTGTAGATTTTGCTCATATGCATTAAGGTACAAAATTAATAGTTATCACAATCTCTAAATTTCTAAACTCTTCTTGATGTTATTGTCTTAATCAGTAGTTCCCCCTTCTGGAACAACACCAGGAAGCTCTGAAGTAATAGCCTCACCACAGCCCAACATCAAAGGACTGGGCATTGAGTCAAACAGATGCCAAAATATCACTGCTAATTAATTTGGAAGGTAAGACCTTTGTACAGACACAAACCAAGAATCTCCTACACATAGAAGACATCCATGAAGGACAAATTTTCCCTAAAGAGATTCTGATACTGGTGATACAGCTACTTACTACAAAAACTTGCAAGAATGAACACAGAAAACAAAATAAAAAATATTTTGAAATACAAAATGACATGACAGAAAAAAAATGCAATCTCAAACCTCCAGACCCTCCAGAACAAGTCCAAGAGACACTGAACTAGAGGAAAAATATACACTTGAAATTTCTGAAATGATAGTAACCAAAGTAATAAAAAAAATTGTTAAACTATAGAAGAAACCAGATCAGGTTAAAAAAAAAAGGAAAAGGAAAAGGAAAAGAAAGAAAAAAATGACAGACATAATGAAGAAATAGCTCAGGAAATCTAGAGTAGATGTTAAAAAAAAGGAGCATAGGAAAATAATGGAAATCTTGAATGAACAATATAGGAAAGAAATAGAATTAATGAAAGAGATTCAAACAGATATTAAAGAAAAGAAAAATTCCATAGAAAGCTGGCAAAACCACTTTAACAAGACTGAAGACAGTCTTTCACACCTTGAAGGCATTATCTCAGCTAGTGATCATGAAAGGAAAGAGCTCTTAAAAATAACAAGGGATTAGGAAATCACAATTCAGTATCAAGATGATGCAAAGAAAACCAATACAATAGTGACAGTTGTAAATGACAAAGCAGGAGTCAACACAAATGATATAAAGGCTATTTGCACAATAGCAGAAAATTTCCCAAGCATGGAACAGAATCTGATATACAGACAAGTGAGGCTTATAGAAATCCAAATAGCCATGACCAAAATATATCTACACCTAGACATATAATAATCAAGATGTCAGAAATTCAGCACAAGAAGGGAATATTAAAAACTGTTAGAGAAAAGAAACAGATCAACTAGAAAGGAAAGCCAATCAGAATCACAGCAGACTTCTCAATACAAATCATCAAGTCAAGAAGGGCTTGGAGTGAAGTATTTCAAGTCCTGAAAGTAAACTTCCAACTCAGGTCAATGTACCCTGAAAAACTATCATTCAAAATAAATAGAAAAATAAGATACTTTCATAACAAAAAACAACAGAAGAAATTCATGATCACTAAACCAACCCTACAAAGAGCACTAAACAATATTACAGAAAGGGATAAAAATGACCATGATTCCAAGAAAAACAACATAAAGAAGCCACCAGACAGGGCAAGCCATTAAACAAGAAGGTAAAAGCAGACATCAGCATCAGGAAAATACCATGTCAAGGATAAGTCAGTACATACCTGTTATAGCCATATATAACAGGTAGATATATTTTGGTCATGGCTATTTGGATTTCTATAAGCCTCACTTGTCTGTATATCAGATTCTGTTTCCATGCTTGGGAAATTTTCTGCTATTGTGCAAATAGCCTTTATATCATTTGTGTTGACTCCTGCTTTGTCATTTACAACTGTCACTATTGTATTGGTTTTCATCAATATCAATGGCCTCAAAGTCACCAGCTAAAGAAACGGACTGGCAGAATGGATCAAGGAACAACATCCAACAATATGCTGTATACAAGAAACAAATTTAACTGAAAGTCAAAGGATGGAAATCAAAATTCTATGCAATAGAAACTCAGAAAAAAGCTGGGGTAACTATTCCATTTGCAGACAATGTAAACCTCAAACCAAGAATGATCAAAGGAAATAAAAAGAACACTGCAACTTGTTAGAGGAAAACTTCCAGAGGAGTAGATAACAATCATAAATATGTATGCACCAAATACAGGAGCATCCAATTATATATAACACAAATATTAACAGATATGAAAAATCAAATAAGCAATAACACAACCCTGATGGGAGACATAATATCCCACTGTCACAAAAAGATAGATCAACTAAACAAAAAAATCAGCTAAGAAATAACAGAACTGAACCAAACCTGTGAACAAGTAGACGTAGTAGACTTTTACAGAATGTTTCACCCAACAACACCAGAATACATATTCTTCTCAGCTGTACATGGGACATTCTCTAAAATGCAGCATTCAATAGCCCACATAACAATGATTAAGTAAAGGCAAAAAAACCTGAAATTGTCCCATGAATATTTTCTGACCATAGTACAATGAAATTTGAAATTAATGAGAAAAGAAAATGCAAAAACTCCATAAACACATGGAAAATAAATAGCACCATCCTGAACAGCCAATGGGACACAGATGAAATTAAAGAAGAAATTAAGCAATATCTACAGTTAAACAAAATTGCAGATACAACATACTGGAACCTATGGGACTCAGTAAAAGCAGCTCCTAAGAGGACAATTTGCACCAGTGAATTCTCACATCAGGAAAACAGAACAAGCACAAATAAACAACATATGCTGCACCTCAAGCTTCTATAAAAAGAAGAACAAGTCAAGCCCAAAGCCCATACAAGGAAGAAAATTGTAGAGATCAAAGCAGAAATTAATGCAATTGAAACTATGAAAACAATACCAAGAATTAATGAATCAAAGAATTGGTTCTTTGTAAGAATAAATGAAATTGATATATCCTTAGCCAACCTTATCAAAAATAGGAAAGAAAAAACTGAAATTAATGCAATAATTGCTACAGATCTTGTGGAAATTTAGAAGACCATGAATACCTACTTTGAAATTCTTTACTCATATAGGATGAAAAACACAGAAGAAATGAGCAGATTCTTATATATGTTTGAAATACCAAAGCTAAATTAAGAAATTACAAAAGTTCAGAATAACCCAATATCAGTAAACAAAGTTAAAAACATAATTAAAGACTTACCAACAAAGAAAAGCCTAGGTCCTGAGAGATTGACTGCTAAATTTTACAAGAAATTTAGAGAAGAATTAATGCCAATAGTTCTCAAAAACTTTAACGAAATTGAAAGGAAAGTAGCATTTCATATCATTCCTGAAGACAAGCATTACCATTATACCAATACCAGAGAAAGATTCAATACATAAATAAAACTACAGACTAATCTCCCTAATGAACATAGATGCAAAAATCCTCAATAAGATGCTAGCAAACAAAATGCAATAAATCATCAAGAAGATTATACACTGTGACTACCTGGGATTCATCTCAGAAATGCAGGAATGGTCCAACATAAGCAAATCAATACATGTAATACATCATATAAGAATCTGATAAAGGCCAACACTCTTCAATGATTAAAAAATCCCCTACCCCAGAAAATCAGAATACATGGCCTTTACCTCAATCTGATAAAATTCATTTATGACAAACTAACAGCCAACACGATACCAAATCACAAAAACTTAAAGCTTTCACTCTAAAATCAGGAACAGGACAAGGATGTCCACTATCATCACTCCTACTCAATATAGTTCTGGAAACCTTAGCCAGAGCAATTAGACAAGAAAGAAAAGTAAAAAGAATAAGGATAAGAAAGGAAGAAGTTATACTATCATTATTTGCAAATAACATGATATTCTACATAAAAGGCCCCAAAAATTACATCAAATGACTACCAGATTTTATTACCAAGCTCAGTAGTGCAGCTGGACTCTCAAAAATCAATATCATTCTTGTACATAAGCAATAAATTCACTGAGAGAGAAATTAGGGAAACAACAACCTTCATGATAGCATCCAAACAAATGAAATACTTAAGAATCAAGATAAAAAGGGATGTAAAAGATCTATACATTGAAAATTACAGTATTCTGAAAAAGGAGATGGAAGAGAGTACCAGTAAATGGAAAGATCCCTAGCTCATGAATATGAAGAATCAACATAGTGAAAATAGCCATCCTCCAAAAATTGTTATACAGATTTAATTTAATCCTGATCAAAATACCATCCCTGAAAAACAATACCCAATAGCCACAAACTTAGAGGAGAAGAGAATTAACTTGTTTACAGTTTAAAGGAAGGCAGTCATGCTGGCTCCAAGGCATGACCATCATGCCAGAAGAGCGTGGCATACCAAAGTTGCTCAGTTTATATCAGCTGAGAAGCAGAGCATGGGAAGAACTTCAGAAAGGAATGAACAAGGCACCATAACATACCGGTAGCACTCAAAGCCACAACTCCCTGAGCCACCCAGACACATATGAGTATGATCTACTAATCTGCTAGGCACTTTTTAATGTAGTAAACTTGACATATCAGGATTAACAGTCATATTACCTCAAAAAATGTCCTATAAATTTACACTCCTTTATTCTACTGAAACATCTATTTACTGAGCATTTTTGTTTTATTTCTTGTGGTTTATTGAATGGTACCCCCCTGCAAAGTAATGTTCATATCCCAGAACTTATGAATATGATCGTATTTGAAAATAGGATTATTATAGATGAAATAAAGTTAAGGATCTTAGATATTATCATATTACTTTATCCAGAGAAGTTCCAAATCCAGTGATAAATGCAATGCTAAGAGACAGAAGAGAAGACATACAGGGGAAAACCACATGAAAATGGAGGCAGAAGCCAGAGGGATACAGAAGTAAGCTAAGGAACACCTTAAGCTCTAGGAGGCCTAGAACCTCTGGAGGAGTGGAGTCATACTAACACAGAGATTTTAGAATTTTCGGTCTCCAGAACTATGAAAAATTAAACTTTTATTATTTAAGCCACCCGGGTTGTGGATATTTATATGACAACTCTAGGCAGTAAGCCATAGGCATCTATGAATGTCTCTTGCATAGACATTTTGAACACTGCTACATTTAATTCTGCATAGATAATTTCTGAATAAAATTATTGCTAACATTGAGAAAATAAAATCTCAGGGCTTGTCTATATTCACATATATGGGAAATGCTAGAGTTAAACTCATTTCTATTTGCTTCATTTAAACTCATTTCTCTTTGCTTTTGAAGTCTATAATCTTTCTACTATCCTAGACACAGCCACACAGAGGCAGGGATGAAGAATAAATTCAAGTCAACTCACTCATTCCTGATGCATAGTATTTCTCTCTAGTTCTATTTGTAGTTCCCACTGGTATTTTCTGAACATTCTGGTAAAATAAGGGCTCAGAATTTGTTCCTTGAACTATTTTTCTCAATTTTTTACTTACTCGGTTTCATCCTGAAGTTTATTTTTTTCCATATAAAACTTACGCTTTTCTCATTGATTTTTATTATTTTTTCAGCCACAATTCTCATTCCTTTTTCTCCTGCCTATCAAGTAACAAGTACGTCTTATCACATGTCAATGAAGTAGTCGTTGTTGCAATCTACAGTTCAGCCCGGCTGCTTATGTGAATAATTACATTTTTTCTTGAATGTTAAACTAGCACTTTCTTCTTGATGACTATATAGCAAAATATAATCTTGTTTTAAATGTTTTGGTTTAAATTGAGAACTTGCATTTATGTATATATAGAAAAAATGTCTTCTGAAAGCATAGATCACATAATATTTCCTCCAGATCAAAAAAGTATGAGTAAAAAGTATTATATTTTAAATCCATACATGTGGAATTAACTTCTTCTAGAAACTAATTTATCACATTGCCAAGAAGACATTTTTAGGAACACTTAACAATAAAAGAATGCATTGTGTTTAAAGTAGCTTATTGTCATTGATCTCTGATCTTGTCTACAAAAGATTTCAACACAGTACTGAGTAATCTGTAGTATCTGAAATTACGTGATCTTGCTTTAATTTATCCAAGATTTAAAGCAATTGTATTAACCTGGCGCTTATTGATATGCCTATTTCTGAATACATCCTAGTGGTTGGATTCATCTCCTTAACTTTTCTCTGAGTCATAAAGGTGCTTACCACAGCACTGAGGATCTTTATTGAAGAAGAAATTTTTAATTAAGTTAGATGGACAGAAAGGGAATTTCTAACTTACTTATATTGCTTACAGAGGCATAATTAAGTAGTAGTATAAGAGCTTTTAGTGACTTATTCAAAAATCAATGACATAGGGCAATGACTAAGGCTGGAAAAGACAAAGTTACAATGCAAAAGGCATTTTACAGAGGGAAAGACAAACAATTACTTACTGAACTATGACATAAATTTAATTTGTTTTCCCAGGAATAAGAATGTATATATTCATGAATATTCTTTTCTTTTACAAGTTTCTACTTACAGTCAAAAATTTAAATTTTAAAAGACCATAGACTTTGAAACAAAGAGGGACCCAAGTACATTCAGATTGAAGATCCCTGAATTTCAGAGACATCAACCTGGAGTTGAAGATAATTAAGAAAGAGCCATATGGCTTTGACAATGATCAAGCTTTCTGTATAACTGATTTGCTACATAGTATTTCCAAGTCAAACAGCAGTATGCGCTATTCTTGGTACTTTCTTACAATACTATTGCATCATTCAACTCCTTTGCATTAAAAATAAACTATGCCCTATGTCATTAGCACAGTGGTCAAATTACTATATCTCAAAAGATATACAGAGATTTTGTTTTAAATTACACAGACTTGTGATTTCCCTTCTTCTTTAGAGAGATGAGTGGATCCCTTTCTCCTAACAAGTATATATTCTTTTATTCCCCCTGCTATGTCTTCATTAGAATTGAACATTTATAGATGAGATCTCCAATGACAGATAGTAAGCAAGTCTCACTTAAAGCTCTCACAGCTTTTTCTGTCACTTGGCTATCCATATCACTTTCAGATTATTTTAAATTATCTTTTTCTTCTGATTACCTTCATGAGATGCAAGTATAGGGCAGAATATAATGGAGGCTCAAAATAGTTGCACGTCTTTTTACCTAGACTTTTTATTTAACCCTTACTACACCATCTGGATAATCTCTTATCTTGCTCACAGCACATGCAAAGTTCTGATAGTGGTGGTGTTCGTTTATTTTTAATGCAAAGGAGTTGAATGACGCAATAGTATTGTAAGAAAGTACCAAGAATAGCACATCCTGCTGTTTGACTTGGAAATACTATGTAGCAAATCAGTTATACAGAAAGTTTGATCACTGTCAAAGCCATATGGCTCTGATCAGTTATACTGATCAGATCAAATGCATTTTTTGCAAGATTATGTTGCTATTCAAACTATGTTACGAGTCACTACAGTCAGGATTATTGGGAAAAAAAGCCTATTTGGAGAGTACCAGGCAAAGCTCCTGCCAGAATGTCTCTTCTGCTTTTTACAAGTTTCATTGGATATTAGTCCTTAGATCACAAAGGAAACACAGTTGAAAACCTTCCATTAAAATGCAAATATTCTTTGGGAAGTATTTATATTTTAAGGTCTCTAGAGAACAATACAGTGTATCAAACACATACCATGTGAATTTTTGTGCTCAGGATTGTGAGGTCTAGTAAGAAAACAGTATGCTGTCCTCGCTCTCAGGTCCTTTGGCCCATAACCATGGTGGCACACACCTATAATGACAGCATTTTGGGAGACTGAGGAAGGAAGATCAAAAGTTTGAGCTCTCTGGGCAAACTAACAGCTTGATGAGACCCAGTCTTAAAATAATCTTTTTTAAAAATAACTGTGGATACAGCTCAGGGAGAAGACTGAATTCAATTCGCAATACAAATTTGAATAGAATAGAATAGAATAGAATAGAATAGAATAGAATAGAATAGAATAGAATAGAATAGAATCCAATCAAATCTTGTGGTCTACTGGTACTGAAGACATTTGCACACCAAATGTAATTCAACACACTGAGTCTTAAATTCCAAAATAAAGTTATCAAATAGTAGAGGAATGTAGAGATGGAAGCTACTAATGCTGACTGAATGGACAAAAAAGTGATAGAACTTGAAATGGACTTTGAAAAATTGGTTTAGTTTTGACAAGGAAAAAATAAGGGAAAAGACATTTAGAAGCTGCAGAACATAGGAAGAGATAGCCTTGTCAACAGCCAGGAAAAGTAAATAAACAAAAGAGGGAATGGGAGAAACTGAGCAGATGCAGGCTAAAAAGTGCCGACAGTTTTCTAGGTGTTTCTATTACAAGTATTCACCATACTTTTAACTTCTTCTAACATTGCAGAGAAAGCCCAGAAGATCATATAAGCACTGCAGTGTTGGATATGGGGCTTGAGGGCATTTAGAGAGGCAGACAAAGCATGTTTTAAACAAGGTAGGTTTAGAGAAGATTAAATTCATAGCTGAATGTTGTGGCCTGGAAAGGAATCCTCTGAACTCAGTTCTATGCTTCCACAGATTTCTAGGTTAATCCTAGAAATCATCCACAGGATAGGGCCTACTGAGTGAGCCATCCAGCCATACCAGGCAGCTCCCAGTTATCATCCTGTGATCCAGAGACTTGTACTATCCATTCAGTGGCTTCCCACAGCCAATCCACCCAGGGCCCCATCCAACCTTCCTGTGTTCTCAAGGCTGCCTACCCTCTTGATGACCACTCCTCTAAGCTGTTCTTCCAGATCCTTCCCTTTGCTGTTTTCCCTTCTTCATTATCACTTCTTGCCCAAGACCTTCCTTCCTTATTCTTCTTAATACTGTGCTTTAGTTTTCTGAGTTGATATATCAACAGGTGGTTCCAGAAGAAATAAGAAGAACTTGCTACCAAAAGCCTTTAATAAAATGCCAGTTACTCATTGCCAAATATTTATATAGGTACAACTGTCCATTTAACTGACTTAGTGGGGAAAAAAATGTTTACCTGATTGAGGAAATTGCTTCTTCAATGCAATGCATTTTCATGGTCTGCTAAAGCATTAACAGCACACTTAGCATGGAAGTACCAATTAAAAATCTCAGCCTATACTTGTAAGCTCAAAATTGCAGTTTTCAAGTATCTGCTTCCTGCTGAGCTGCACTCTCTTCTGAGGAAAAAAAAAAAAAAAAAACTTCCCTAAGCTATTATGGGTGATGCATGCTTCTAATTTTCTTGAATATACAGTTGCTTCTAAGGATGACTTCATACAGCTTATGTAGGGCTTTTAAAACAATTTATGAAGGAAAATGAGTATTTAAGGCCTAAAATGCATATGAAGATCTCTGGACATATGAGTAATCTCTTAATCAAATTTCTTTCTCTACAGGAACAAGATTTTTTTTTCTTAAGGCTGACTTTTTCCATTGTTGCTGTTCAAGCTCAAAAAAAAAAAAAGTAAATTAAAGATTTCCTTAAGATTCACAATGTTCCTGCTAAAATAAGACATTACCTACAGCAAGGCACATTCTGGGTTACTGTTATTTTAGATATCATTTGAGTAATATGATCAATTAATGTAACAATGAATTTATTAATTTTTTCCAGTTCTTGCAAACTTCAAATAGTTATATATAGACTAAATTTTCTAATTTAATTGAAAACTCCATTTGTTCTCTTACTTGGAAGAGTTTTTGGTAACCAAAAAAGCTCCTTCTTCATTACCATTCTGTGTTCCCTAACAACTTTTTCATTAACAATGTCAGAACAACTTTGTTATCTCTACTCTTATTCAACAATAAAGGCTATAGGTAACAATAGCTTTTACATCATATTTTCTTTTATGTCAGGTACCATAGTTAGTAAAAGAAACAAAAAGGAACTCTTGCTACTAGTATACTTTAATGTCTTTTGTCTAAAAAAAGAAGAGTTAGGTATTGCTTGGAAAAGAAGAAATTGAAACATAAACACCTGCTTATGTATAGCTTGTAAGAAACTGACCTAGAAAAGGTCATTTTTTTTCTTTATAGCATGTCTAAGTTTCATTCTTAATAATGTCCCAGGCCTGATTCACAAGTAGAAATTTTCTTTCTAGTTAAAACGCTTTGGTTAAGTTTTTCCAAATTAATGTCCTTCTCAGTCAGTTTAAATAAAAACAGTCGCCTCCCTGATCTCTCATGATCTTTTTCACCTCCCAAATCTAGTCACTTTAGATTCATTGAGGGATGAATGAACTTTTCCAAATCTGCAGCTTTAGGAGAATAGGTCAGAAGTCATATAAATAAATCTATTTGGAGCACCTATTTTGCCCCAGTTGGAGATTATAAGTGATGCTTCAGAATTTTGATGTTTCCTAAATTAAATGGTAGAGATGAAAGCACTGCAAGAGAATGGGAAAGTCAAAGAAGCAGTCCAACAATACCACAGGCCAAATTTGGGGTGAATATTCACTTTTTTATTCTCACAGAAAATATGCCTGGTGCCTGAATTCCCAAACCATGTGGTCCTGGCTATCTGAAAAAGCTTCTTCCTCCATAGGTCAGAATTTAACCTTTAATGTGGTTATAGCAGAGACCTTTGGAAAAATTAGACCATTTAGCAGTCACCATGTGCATTGGCAGAAGATAGGGAACGAGAACACAATCACTCCAAAATTTATTTTGCTGGATGCTGAGCCTGTGACCTTGGGAAAGATAATTTAAAAATTTAGATAATTGGAGCTATTTAGTCTTATTTTATGCATTATTAAATACCCCAACTTTTGGATTCTACTCCAGTCATTTAACTATTCAGTGTTCCCAAAATACTAATGTTCAGAGGGGCTATGAAAATCAAATAGAAAAAGAATATGAGAATGTGACTGGCAAAATATACAGGAGCGTTGACGATAGTTTGGTATTTTGACCATTAACAAAAAATTCACATGAAAAATAATCCTATCTATTTCGGCTATACAGACATTCTTACTCTTTTGACCAATATGGTTTTAAAGTTTATGTTTGGAAATGTACTAGAAAAATCTAAAGCAAGTTACTAGTTATTAAAATGAAAATGGGCGCTGTAGACTTACCCTTTCCACATTCCCACTGTGCATGCAATCAGTCATGAAGACTATGTATCCCCAAGAGCCAGTCACAATAAGAATGCAAAACGTATGCAGCAGAACGGAACCTGAGGTGCACCTTGAAACAGAACCTCCCTGGTTGACCCCACACCCACAAAGAAAGAAGAGAAATGCTAATATTTGAGCTTGAGAGAGTTTGAGGTTACAACGCAGCAAACTGATGTGTAAAAGTGCATGCTATATTCAAGTATAACTCAGGAAAAAGTAGAATATGGAGCTTCAGTGCAGTCAGTTGGATTCAGAAAGCTGTGGGAAATGAAAACGTCCATGAATATAATGAAGGGTAACTCTCAACAATCTTGCTCATCCTGTACATCAGGGAATAGATTCCTTAGTAAATTCAAGGCTAAAGTCACTGTGGTTTTAAAGAAATTGAAATAGCAGAGGGCAAAGATTAACCTTTACTCTTTTCATAACTTAGGGAATAGCACCTTTTAACAATTTGCTTTATGTTCAGCAGTGTATGAGAACATTTTCTCCTCCCATCCTTACCACAACTTGATGTATCAAATACATTAATGTTAATAAATGAAAAATCACACTTCCTTTTTCATTTTCATATACTTATGGGGTATTTTTATTTATGTTTCTATCAATTCTCTTCATCATTTACCTCTACTATACCACATGCTTCATTCTTTTAAAAAATTCTTTTAAAAATTACATTTTAAAATTATTTTACACCAACTCCTCTCAGCAAGTTCTCTCATAGAAAGTTATGTTCTCAAGAATGTTAAATTATGTGTGCAAGTAATTCACTAGAGAATAATTTAAAACAATTCACAGAAAACTGCTGGGAAAGGAAAAGCCTTAAACTGTCTTTGAAATTGAACTGATTCATTTGTCATGCATACATTAAGTAAAAGTCCAAGTGGCTATGAAGAACTCATTCCATATATGTTATGGAGCAACATCCAAAGTTTGTTGAAGAAAACCAAACAAAATTTTAAAAGTAACTACTCAGAGGAATGAGAATAGGGAAATCCAGAGAGAAGGGTATATGGAAGGAATACTTTTAATTTACATTATTCTATAATTTTAATAATGAAACCAGAACATTTTACATCTAATTAGGAAAAAACGTATAATAGAGTAAAACATATTTTTAATAACTTTTCAATTTTTTTTAAAGACAAGGTCTCACAGTGTAGCTCAAACTGGGTTACACCATAATCCTTCTGCCTCAGTCTCTGAAGTGCTGGGCTTAGAAGAGTGTGCCACCACGCGTGACTTCAACAGTTTTATATCTAAAAATTGAAACTGGCGTAAGAAGAAAGCTAAAACAGCACAAAAAAACTAGTAAAAAAACTATTAGCAATTCCATGCATTTTCCTACTATATTGTTTTACAACCCATGTTTTCACTTAATAATATTTGACACTAATTTTCCATTGATAATAAATACTCTAGCATATTATTTTAGTAGCTATAAATCTGACTGTAATGCATTTCTCTAATTCTTAACTTTGTAGTGTTTATATTTTTTCATTGTAATTTTATAATGTAATAAATATTTGTATTGCTATATCTTTGGATACTTTCTTTATTTCATCTAAATTCTTTTTTATTAGTACATTTGCCATACATAATAATCACATTCATCATGGGCAATTTGTACCTTAACACTACTTTATTTCTATTCCCCTCCTCTCCCTTCAACCCTACTTCCCCTCCCATTTACCAAAGCTGGCTACTGTTTTTCACCCCATATTCCCTTTTTTAAACCCCTTTCTCCATTCCTTCACTTCGCCTCCTGCTTCCCTTGTCCCTCTTTCCTTTTGAACAAGTTCATCTTACTTCCCAGTATCTATCCAATGATTTGCTCCTCAGCCTTTTGATTTCTCACACAACAAAAAAAGTGATATTTAAAACTGTGTTGATTTATTTTACTTAAAATTATGGTCTGAAGATTCACCTAAAATGTCTCAAGTTTATCCTCTTTGTGGCAACAAAGTACTCCACAGTAGAGAAGTACCACGTTTTCTTTATTCGTTCACCTGCTGATCAGCATATGAACTGTTTCCGTGGTTTAGCTTTTATAAATTGTGCAGCTACAAACATCAATATGTATATAACATTATAGTATGATGCTTTTAATTCATTTCGGAACATATCTAGCAAAAACAATAGCAGGGTCAAATGGAACCTCTAGCTTTAGTTTTTTGAGGAATCTCTGTACCAATTTTTATATTAGTTACACCAGTTTACCCTCCCAATGTAAACTGGTATGGAGAAGAGTTCCTTTCCACTCAAAGCCTTGCTGGTGTTTGTTATTAGCTGGTAACCATTCTTTCTGGAGTGAGAAAGAATCTCACTGTTGTTTTAATTTGTATTTCTTGAATAATGAGTGATATTGAACATTTTTTTCATATATTTTCTGTTTGTACTTCTTCATCTAAGAAATGTCTATTCCCTTCAGATGCCCATTTTTTAATTGGGTCTTAAAATTTGGGAGGGTCCTAATATGTTTTGTTTTTTTATGTTCTAGATATCAGCCCTTGTCTGAGGAGTGGCTTGTAAAATTTTTTCTTGTTCTATAGGATGTTTCTTTACTCTGTTGCTGGTTTCTTTTGCTATGCAAAAGCTCTTCAATTTATGTGACCCCAGTTGTTGTTTCTTGGTAATATTTACTATGCATTAGAGCTTTTGATCATAAAGTCTTTGCATAGTCCTGTGTCTTCAACACTTTTACCAATTTAATCTTCCAGCAGACTAAGGGTTTCCATTTTAATATTTGATTCATTTTTAATTTAGTTTAGTGCATAGGTAAGGATGTGGGTCTAGGTTTAATCTTCAGCATATGGAAAGTTGGTTTTCCCAGCACAATTTATTAAACAGGCTATCTTTCTTTCACTGAAGGTGTTTGTTTGCCAGTGTCTTGTTGAGGATTTCTGCACCTATGTTCATTAAAAGGATTGACCTCTGTAGTTCTCTTTATTGGTTGGATCTTTCTCTGCTTTTGTTATCTGCATTATGCTTGCTTCCAGGAATGAATTTGGGAATATTGCTTCCCTTTCAAATTCATCAAAGAGTTTGAGGTGTAGTGACATTAGATCTTCTCTAAAATTCTTATAGAATTCAGCAGTGAATCCAGCACTACCTGGGCTTTTCTTTGTTAGCAGATTTTTATTGCTTTTTAATTTCACAGTCTGATATTGGATTATTTAGAATTTGTGTATCTTCTCGATTGAGTATTAGCAATTCCTATGTATCTAGGAATTTGTCCATTTCTTCTGAATTTTGAATCTTATCAGAGTACAGGTTTTCAAAGTAGGTACTGAAGATCTCCTGAATTTCTGCAGGATCTTTTGTGATTTTGCCCTTTTTATTCCTAATTGCAAGGATTTGGGTCTTTTCTTTCTTTCTTTTTTTTTTTTTCTTTGATAAGGTTGGCTAGGGGTTTGTATACTTTATTTAAACTTTCAAAGAACAAACTCTTCATTGATTCTTTGTAATTTTTTAGTCTTAATTGCATAAATTTCTGCCCTGTTCTTTATAATTTCTTTACTCATACAAGCTTTGGGTTTAACTTCCTGACTTTTTATAGAACCTTGCTCACTCTGTTTTCCTGATATGAGAATTCATCACTGCACACTTCCTTCATAGGACTATATTCATTGTGTCTCTTAAATTCTGGTAGGTCATATTGGAATTATCATTTAATTGTAGAAACTGCTTTCTCCTTTAATTTCACCAATGACCCACTGGTTGTTCAGGAATGTATTATTTAATTTCCATGCGTTTATGTAGCTTTTGTGGTTTCTTTTGCTATTGATTTCATTGCACTGTGATCTGATAATATGCATGTGGTAATTTCAATTCCTTGGCATTTACTCAAGTATGTTCTGAGTCAGTGAGATCCTCCATCACAATTGTATTAGTGCTTAGCTTATTTTTCATATCTATTAGTGCTTTTTTAAAATGTAGTTCAGTGCAATTGTATTTGGTGTATATATATTTATGATTGATATTGCTTTCTGTTGATTTTTTTTGCTTAACAAGTATCTAGTGACATTCTTTATCTCTTTTGATCAGTCTTGACTTGAAATCCACTTTGGTGTAGGTTAAAATACCTACACCAGTTTTATTTTTTCCCCAGGTTCCTGTTGCATGGAGTATTGTTTTCCACCTTTGACTTTCAGTCACAAATTTCTTTTTGAGTTAAAATGTTTCTTGTATGCAGAATATCATTGGATATTGTTTCTTGGTCCATTCTGTCAATATTATTTTTTTGATTGGTGAACTGAGACCATTCACATTGATGTTTATAACTTATCAGTATTGACTTATCCTTGTCATTGTGTTATTTTACTCTTGCTGTTCCCTTTCATTCTCTTCTATTTAATTATTAGTTTTGCCTTTTAGATTCATTTTATTGGGCTTCTTAAAATTTTCTTTATTGTCTTTCTTTAGAATATCCTCCAGATATTTTTGGTATATTGGTTTGGTCTTCATGAATTTCCTCAGTCGTTATTTATTATGGAAGTATCATTTCTCTATCAAATTTGAAAGATAATTTTGCAGGTTACATCAGTCTGGACTGGAAGCTGCTTTCTTTTAGTGTTTGAAATACTTCACTGCAACTTCTTCTTGACTTTAGGGATAGAGTTGAGAAATCTGCTCTAACTTTGATGACTTTTTCTTTATAGGTGGTTTGTTTCTTTTCTTTAACAGCTTTTAAGATACTGTTTTTGGGTTAAATTTCTGGAATCTTGACTTTATTTGTGCTGGTGTGGTGGGGTTTTATTCTTATTTTTTCTGATCATGGCTATTTGGAGCCCTACATACTTCACCAATCAATATGTCAAATTGTTTTTCTATGCTTAGAAAATTTTCTGTTATTACTTCTGTGAACAGTGCTTTTATGACATTTGTATTGTCTCCTGATTTTTCACTGATTCCAATTAATTTTATATTAGTGTTCTTTGCACTGTCTAGCAGTTGTTAGACTGATTTTTCATGGTATCTTGTTATTTTTAGGAAATCTTTCATTTGATAATGACTAACCCCAAAGCTGTCTTCTAGATCAGATAGTCTGTCTTCACATTGGTAGACTCTGCTCTGCATATACTCAGTGGATTTTAACCTGTTGGATTTCTATTTGATTCTGTTTAACGAAATCCAGTTCTTTTCTATATTGGACATTCATGGCTTCCATGTCTTTCCTAAGCTCTTCTATTTTTTATCTGTACTTACACTATATTCAGTAACCATTTCCCACACTATGGTCATCATCTCTTTAATTATCTGTGTATTTTTGATTTGAATTTGTCAAGAGGTTTATGTATTTGCTTTGCTAATTTTACTGGTGCCATTTCAGAATTTCAGCAGGGCCATTTCTTCCAGTGCCCCCTGGATTTGTTTTGTTTTGGGGAATTGTAGATTTTGTTTGCATTTTGTTTCCATGTTTTTCTCTTTATTTTTTTTTTCTTCTGTTGTTGATGATTTTTTTTTTTTTTTTTTTTCCGGCACCGGGGATTGAACTCACAGCCTCACACCTGCCAGACAGGCGCATAAACCACTGAGCCAAACTCCCGGCCCTGGTTTTTTGAGGTAGGGTCGCACTGTGTAGCTCAGGCTGGTCTTGCGCTCGCGTTGTAGCCCAAGCCGGCCTCGAACTTACAACGCTCCTACTACCTCAACCTCCCGAGTGCTGGGATTAAAGGTGTGCGCCACCACGCCCGGCTGATGATTTGTTTTCTGTGCTGAAGTTTGAAAATTGCTAACAGTGGATAGCTTTATTACTACTATGAAAAACTCATTTTGCATAATGAGTACTTTTCAAGAATGTATTCTAGGCATAGCTGGCTTTTGACATTTGAGTATGTCCCAGGATCTTACATCTTCGTTTATTAGAGATGAAAGGTTGCAGGCTGTTTGGCCTACCACCCAGTACTTTGGCACTGGACTCTAATACTGTTTATGAACATAAGACAGACAATTTAGATATTGGCATATAAGAAAGACTGGTTGATCACAACAACTATGTCACCTTGGCTAAAGTAGTGTAATCAGTAATACAGTAACAACAAGTACAAACTGGAAAATGACAAACTATAAGTAACAAATTGCCACATTTAACCACAGGTACAAAATCTATAGTTACATAACAAAATTAAGACAAATTGGAAAAGTATACATAGTAGATATCCACTCACCTAAGAAAATTTACCCCCTTTCACTGTAAAGCAGTATTCAGCTATAGTAATATTTGGTTAGCTATATATAGCTTCATAAGGGTAATCGGTACAGATATGGATGCATGAATAAAGAAGAAATAGATTATGAAATATAAAGCAATGGAAGATGTGAAGAATGTGGTTAGATGAAAGTAAAATCCCTGTTAAGAAGTAAAGGGAAATTAATGATGCTAACTAATAGTAACAGAGAAAAACCAACTAGGAAAATAATAGGGAGTGGAGATTAAACTAGAGGAAAAAACAAGAAAAACTACTAAGGAAACAAAGTATGAGAAAAGAAGGGAGAGGGAGAGAGATTAAAAGGAGGGCTTTTTCAAACAAATAAAGCAAAGTACATAATGTTAAAAAGGAGGGAACAAGAAAATGGGCCATAAAACCCCAAGCTATGCCAAAGGGAAAAAAAATTAAAAATACCAAGAGAGGAAGAAAAAAATTTGGGTTAAATGAATGAAGAAGAAAAAAAATAAATGAAGAAGAAAAAAGTTCTTATGTTTTTCCAGAGGGATGTTTACTTTCAGGGCCAGTAGTCTTTAACATTACCAGGCACATTACGTTTTGCCCTTCTTTTTTCGTTTATTTTGTTTGTTTGTTTGTTTGTTTGTTTTTCACAGAACAATAAACACTTTAATTACATGTGCTAAGCCAGGAGCAAAGACTCACTATCCTTTCCAGACCTTGGTTTTCCCTACATAGAACTCTAGTAACTTCTCCCTAAAACGTTGCCATCTGCCGGGCCTCACCGGCCCAGTCTTGATGCAGTTCAGACAAGAAGCTTGCCCCACTGGAACTGCTTTTTCAGACAGAGCTGATTTTGGCATTCTTTTCCTTTTCATCATGCTTCTTTTGAATTTTTAAAATTGTTCTTTGTTTAAAATCTCTTCTGTCTCAGGAATGAGCTTGGCCCCTTCATGCCCCTCTTCATAGTCTGTGAGGTTGTATGGCAGTTACTCAGTTCATGGGGATCTCTCTCCGTAATCACACTTGTGGCAGAGAAGGTTTAGGGCCTCGGCTTCTGAGCCTCCTATCATGGATTCCTGCTGCTTAGGGACCAATGCTGGTTACCAGATATATATTCCAGTGTCCACAGAACCGGCTCCAGATACCAAGAGGAAGCTCATGTAATCTTGAGGCACCCAGAGGAGATTCAGGCGTGTCCTAGACTAATATTGGGAAATTTTGGCAGGCCTGGTGAGGGAACAGGGTGCTAGGTAGTATCTCACAGGTTTCCAAAATACTGGGTAAAACAGGCAGACCCTTAACCCTGACTGCTAACAAAGCAGAGAACTGACTGGCCTATTGTGTCAGGCAGACTGCACCTAGGACTCTAGAAGAATGCAGGGTGGAGATTCCAGTGTGCCCAGAGTGCAGGAAGTGGGCCTGGTGCTGAATGGAAGCTGCCATAGTCCATGTGTACCAGACAGAGACTTATGAGGGACTGGAACACACCACGAAACTTAGGGTGCCCAGTAACTGGGGCTAGATGTCAGACAGAGTCTCTAACAGGTCTAAGATTGGAGCAGGTCAGTGAGAGCTGGGTGTAGTCTCAAGTGAGCCTGGCAGGCTGAGTATACATTCAAATCAAACCAGTGTTAGCACTGTGTGCAGGATAAATGTCCTAACTAGGATAGGATAAATTACAACTCCTGGTGGTTACTTGCTCCTGGTGGTTACTCGGTTATGTCTAGGGTCCAATAGTAAAGATTCCAGACTAAAGCAATATCATTTGTTTATCCTCTCAGAGTCTGAGGTTGCCTGAGTGGGGAGAGAGCAACTCCTGTCTCTGATCACGTGCCCCTGGCGTGTACCAGTAAAAATGCTGCCAGGTTGCAGTCTCCTCTGTGTTTGGAGAGGGAACAATAAGACAATGGGCCTATATACCTCAAGTCTGTTCTGTGAGGCTAGACACAGCTGCATTGTGTGGAACTCTCCAACTGTTTGAAAGTTCTCAAAATAGCTGTTCCCGTGATGTGTGAGGGCGCAAGCCCTGTGAACAAACCCTGCCAGACCACCTCCCCTCTTTTAAACTACAATGCATATGTTTTGTTTGAACTACAAGGCTCTTTCTACAAAAGGACTTTTTGTATCAGAATTTATGTCCCTTTCCTTCTTCCAATTACCTGTGTTTTTAGTTAATATTCTCTGAGTCTCTCAGATGCGACTCCTTCTCTTTTCAGCCATGTTGAATCCTCTCAATACTTTCGTTAATTTAAAATTAGATTTCATTGGTACACTTTAAATATACATTATGATCACATTCATCATAGAGAATTTATACCTGCACATGATATAACTTGTTTTTTTTCCCATTCTCCTACACTTTCTTCAACCCCTCCTTCCCACCCATTTGCAAAGTTTTGTTTCCATATTTTCCTTGTTTTCTAATTTTTTCCCTCCTTTTCTTCCCCCCTTCCCTTTCTTTTGTTCTCTTCCCCATTTGAACATTTCCTTCCTATTTCACAATATCTGTTACACATTTTGGTTTTTATTTACACTTTTGGTTTCTCATACCAGAGAAACAATGTGATATTCACACATGCATGTCTGATTAATTTCACTTAAGAATATGGACTCAAGGTGCACCCATTTTCCTAGAAATAGCTTGAATATATCCTTCTTCATGGCAGAGTAGAACTCCACTGTATAAAAAAGCCACATCTTTATCTATTCATCAGTTGATGGGCCCTTGGATTGTTTCCAAGATTTGGCTACAAAAACGGTGCCACAATAAACATAGGTGTACATATACCACTGTGAAATAATGCTTTAAATTCTTTTGGGAAGATACCCAGGAGGGAAATGGCTAGATCAAATGGAATCTCTAGTCCTAGTTTTTTTGAGAAATCTCCACACTGCTATCCACAGTGATTGCGCCAGTCTACAACCCCACCAACAGTGGAGAATGATTTCTCTTTCCCCACAGTCCATCCAGCATTTGTTATTGGTTGATTCTTGATAATAGCCATTCGTTTTGGGTGAGATGGGTTATCAGTGTTGTTTTAATGTGCATCTCTAAAATGACCAATGATGTTAAACATATTTTCTATATTTATTTGCTGTTTGTATTCATCTGAGAAGTGTGTATTCATCTCAGATGCCCATTTTGGGACTGGGTCTTTAAATTTGGGAAGTCTAATTTTTTTTTTTTTAGTTCTTTAAATGTTCTTGATAGTAATTCTTTGTGTGACGAACAGCTGGCAAATATTTTTATCACATTTTGGGTTGTCTCTTCACTCTATTGATGGTTTCTCTTGCTAGACAAAAGCTTTTTAGTAAGATGAGATCCCAGTTGTTGATTCTTTGTGATAGTTTCTGTGTGATCAGGGTTTTATTCATAAA
>RJWM01011759.1:0-58818 GCA_004363535.1 Dasyprocta punctata | reverse complement strand
GGGCGGGGCCTGAGCCGAGCATCTCCGCTATTTCTTCCTCTCCAGTTTCTACCGGGTTCCTGCCTGGGGACCGGATGGCAAAGCTAGGGTTTGTCGGAGCCATCGGGCAGTGGCTGCCGGGCCACTCAGATTTCAGTGTTGCCATTTCTGGCAGGCTTGGTGACATGCTGCTGTATTTCCAGCACTCAGGAGGCTGAGGCAGGAAAATTGTGAGTTCAAAGATAGCTATGTAGTGAGAGCCTGTCTCAAAAAATAATAAGCAAACAAAAAAGAAAAAGAAAAGAATCTATTTCTGAAATGGGGGCGGGACCTGGGAAATTAATCAGGGGCGTTGGTCGGGGGGTTCAGGCTGGTAGGCTTGCCAGATTTAACGAGTGAAATAGAACACACCCAATTGAATTGGAATTTCAGATAAACAATGAAGACACGAGTTGTTTTTAATAGAATTTATATTTTGCTGCTGAGCGTTGAAGCCAGGACCTGGCACGTGCTAGGCAAGTGTTCTGCCGCTGCGCTACATCCACAAACTTTTTATTTAATTTTTTGAGACAGGATCTCTCTTAAGTTGCCCACGCTGACCTTGAATTTGTGATCCTCCTGTCTCAGCATCCAGAGTAGCTGGGGTTACAGGCATGCGCCACCTCGCCCAGCTGGTGGTTTTATTTTGATGATGTTCATGTGACCTTCGTCTGAACTCCTTTTCTTTCCTCTGGGAAGTGGAATGGTGCAGGGGTCACTTGTGGCAGAGTCAGGTTCAAATGCGGGCAGCTTGTCTCTCGACCTCGGGCTCTGACACCTCCCCGGCCTCCGAGTGCGGCCCTGGCAGATGCTGAAAAGTGGGGCTGAGGCAAATGTCTTCAGGGACTGGGGTGTCCAGTCTGCCAGGCCCTGGGTCCCCTAAGCCTGGTGTCCTGGGTCCCTGTCCTTCTCTGTCCTGTCCTGCGGGCAGAGGCCGAAGCCAAAGCGGCACCACCCTCTTCCAGGTCTCCTTTGCATGTAAGGGCTTCTTGTCCCTCCTACAAAAGGAGCCCCCGACAGGACGGCCCTGCTGGGTTCCCAAGGTCCACACAGCAAGACTTTGTCTCCAAAAGCGCTCCCCACAAGTTGGCATGCTGAAACACTTGGGAGGCTGAGGCAGGAGGGTCACCTCAAGTTCAAGGCCAGCCTGAAGTACACAGCAAGACCCTGTCTCAAAAAGAAAGAAAGAAAGAAAGAAAGAAAAGAAAAAAGAAATCCACTGTCCTTATCCCTGCATGATGTGGACCCCTGCCTTGCTGTGGGTCACCCTCCCGCTGCCCACCCTCTGTCCCTCCCTCAGGACCTCGTACTCACTGTTCCTCTACCTCTCCTGCTCTAGTCATGTAGCTTTCTTGTCATTCAGCGCAAACAGCACCTCCTCAGAAAAGTCCTGGCCAAACACTCAATGTTGCATCCTGGTTCCTCTTGTCTCACCCGGTTTATTTTATTCATTTTTCTAGGACTGGGGGTTGAACCCAGGGTCTTCTCACTGAACTATATCCCTAGCCCATTTGTATATTATATTATTTTTATTTAGAGACAGGGTCTCCATAAGTTGGTAAGTTGCCCAGATTGACCTTAAACTTTCAAAATATCCTCCTGTCTCAGCCTCTCAAAGTGCTGGGTTTATAGGTGCACACAATTATCATCAACTTTATTTTCACAATTCTATTTTTTTGGGGGGGGTACCTGGGATTGAACTCACGACCTCATGCTTGCCAGGCATCAACTTTATTTTCTTTACAGCATTTGTCACAGCCCGAGGTCACCCTGGGTATTGTGATGTCCTTGCTTATGGTCCATGTGCTCACTGGCAGGTGAGTCCCGTTCTTGGGGGCACCCACTAGGAGCTGGTTAATGAGTTGAGTTAGGAGAGCCGGGAGCCCCGGGTCCCTGAGGTCTTAGACAACTCACCACCCTCTCTTTCTCGGGCCCTGCCAAAGTTCATAGCCGGCAACGAAGGGAAAAGGCTGAGTCACCCCAAGTATGAGAGCCGGACTCTGGGCTCCTGCCACCCCTGAGTGAATGTCCCAATCCATCCCCTCCCAAGTGACAACCAGAGCCTAACAGCCTCCACGTTTCCCTGCTAAGTAAGAATAAGAAATGCTTGTGGGCACAGCGTCTGCCTGGCAAGTACTAGGTCATGAGTTCGATTCCCCATACTAAAAACAAAACAAAACAAAACAAAAAAGCTTGTGGTTCTTGCAGGCTCAGACAGGTTGAGTCATCATCGCTGAGGTCGCCCTGACAACCAGCAGTGACATGGCTGTTCCAGAACCCCGCTGCAGCCCCGCGGCCTGGACCGGTGCCCCCTTCTCCCACTCCCGACAGCCGCCTGTCCTTGGCCGTGCCTGAGGGTGGCCACGCAGGCCTGGCACTGCCACACTGGCCCTGCTACCAGGAGACGGTTTCTTTCTTTAAATGGCTTCTCTCTGCCCAGGCTTTGGGGTGCCCGGAGCTGCCTGGCTCTTCTGATATCTGTCTGGGAGTTAAGCCCGGGTCGACCCCTCGTGTGAGGCTGTGTCCCAGCTCTGAGGCCCTGGCTTCCCCGAGAGGTTTGGCCATGCTGGGTTCCTGTTATCACCCAGCCCCTGAGCCCTGGAAAGGCATCTGGCTCTGTCCCTAGGTCCCTGTTGTCGTCCAGCAGAGAGCCTGTCACACGCCGGTGCTCAGTAAATGTTTAATGAGTTGATGAGGTCCGTTTTCATCCTTTCCATTGCACGCAGACTGCTGAGGCACAGAGGCGTTTAGCACCTTGCCCTGGTCACACAGCCAGGCTCCAGGGCAGCTCCGAAGCAGAGGCCTCCTTGGGCATGGTTGGATTGGACTTTGGATTGGGGTTGGAGACCAGGCTGGAGTTACCTGGTGGAGGGAAAAGGGCTGGTGAGGGGCAGTGGGGGCTCCCTGAGGTCTCTGCAGCTGACCACTGACCCTGCCCCCATTTCTTTTGTTTGTTTGAGACAGGGTCTCACTATGCAGCCCAGGCTGGCCTCGAACTCTCTGTGATCTGACTCGGCCTCCTGAGTGTTGGGATTACAGGTGTGTACCACCATGCCCGGCTTCCTGCCCCCTTTCACAGATGGAAAAATGACTCTCTGAGGACAGAGCTCACTGGAGAGCCTTAGGGGATCCTTCAGAGCCTTCCACAGCGGCAGGAAGCCCTCCCACTGCCCCCCCCCAGGGTGGGGGCGCATCTCAGAGGGTAGGGCCCTGTGAGCACCAGGAGGCCTGAGTCCTTGGGGCTTTGCCACTTACCCGTGTATAAGCCCCTTAAAGTCTCTGGGCCTCAGTTTCCCCATCTGGACGGCCGGGGGCTGAGCCAGAGTGGGAGGCCAGGGCTGCAGGAACCGGGGACTAAGGACACGGACTCCTGGGACCACTGGCAAAGTGGAGCCTGGTCCAGCATTAGTGCTGCACGATGGTGCTCAGTCCCTTCACCCCCGGGCCTCCGTTTCATGATCCGTAAAAAGAGAATAACAGCATTTCGAAGATTACATGAGCTAACGCAGGGCATCCTCGGGACAGCTCCGCCACCTAACGGGACTGAGCAGTCGCAGCACTGGTTGGGGGACGCTGCCCTCTGGTGGCCGCCGGCGGAACAGCAGACGAGTTGCACGGGCGCAGCAGGCACTGGAGCTCCTGGCAAGCGCCCACTGTCCGGATGGGGAGACTGAGGCCTGGCACCGCTCACTCGGTGTGCGCCTCGACCCACTGGCAGAGGCGCCGGGCGTAGCAGGCCGGGCTGACGGTGGAGAAGGTCCGACCCGGGTAACGCAGCGTCTTCCATAAATGCTCCAGCCGCTTGCGAAGCCCATAGACAGTTACGAGGTCCACGAGGCCCAGGAAGTAGCGGTGCTCGGGCCCGTCCAGGACGTGCAGTGCGTTGGGGCCGTCTGGCAGCAGCCGGCGGTTCTGGGAGCCCGTCTCCTCTGGGATCTGCTCCCCATGCACGGACCTGGGTCGGGGGGCGCCACAGTAGGGTGAGTCTACCGCCTGCTCCATGGAGCCCCAGCTGTCCCCACCCCTGCCCAGGTGACCCGGAAGAAAGAGGAAATGACCGCTGGTGTCTAGAACTGCGCTGTCCCCAACACAGGAACCAGGAAAATACGCATGGATTTTCAAAATCACTACAGAGGAAAGAATGTTGAGGAGTCCATCAAACTGCTGATTAGATGAAATGTGCATGGTTTTCTGTTTTTTTTGGTACCAGGGATCGAACTCACAACCTCATGCCCGCCAAGCAGGTGCTTAAGCCACTGAGCTAAATCCCCGACCCTATTTTTTGAGACAGGGTCTCACTATGCAGTTCAGGCAGGCCTTGAACTCACTTTGTAGCCCAGACTGGTCTCAAACTCTCACTGATCCTTCTGCCTCAGCCTCCCGAGTGCTGGGATTACAGGCGTGCACCACCACACCCAGCTATGTGCAGGTTTTGAATGTGTTGAATTATTTATTTATTTTTATTTATTTATTTATTTATTTTTTTGTGGCACCAGGGATCGAACTCACAGCCTTGCCCTTGCCAGACAGGCGCTTAAGCTGCTGAGCCAAACTCCCAGCCTTAGTTTTTTTTTTTTTTTTTTTTGAGGTAGGGACGCACTATGCAGCTCAGGCCGGCCTTACGCTCACGTTGTAGCCCAAGCCAGCCTCAAACTCACAACGCTTCACCTGCCTCAGCCTCTCAAGTGCTGGGATTAAAGGCGTGCGCCGCCACACCCGGCGATTGTGTTGAATAATTTAGTAAAATTAATTTTGTCTTTTTTAATCTTAGTTTTTATTTCTTGTTTTTGGAGAGGGTCTTGCAATGTAGCTCAAGCTGGCCTCAATTTGCCATCTGCCTGCCTCAGCCTCCAGAGTACTGGGATTACAGGTATGCGCTGCTGCACTTCGCTCTGTTTTACTTTTAAAATGAGGCTACTAGATAGGCCAAGAGTCTGAGGCAGGAGGGTCACTGGGAGTTCAAGGCCAGCCTGAATGACATAGCAAGACCCTGTCTCAAAAGAAAACAAACCATAAAATAAAATGGGATCAAGCCCAAGGTCTCAGTGAGGCTCACGGTCAGCAGGCAAGGAGTGACAGTAAGGACACGATGATGGCACTAGCAGTGATGACCTCCGGTTCCTGGGAATGGGACCACTGTAGTGGAGGACAAGAACTTAGATACCTTCTGTGGTAGAATTTAGCTACCTAGGTCTTTCCCCTGCTCTCAAACCTCTGGGCTCCACACCACTGCTGCAAATGGGCCGACTCTTCAGTTCCACAGTGAGGCTGTCATCCAGCTGGACCCTGGCGGGTCTGTGCCTGCTGTGGTCCGCCTGTGCCCTGCGCCTCTTGCCGCCACTTTTTCCGGCCTTCTCTACCCTGTACGCACACATGTGCACACACGCACACCCAGCGCTTTGTGGCCTTTGTACACTGCTGACCCCCACTGTTCATCCGTCCCACACCTGCTCTTGCTGAGGTCTGGGGGAGGGGCTCACCTGGCCACCCGGAAGATGACGCTGCTACCCTGGCCCCGCTCATCGTCATGGAGATGCCGGAAGGCCAGGAGGAGGCTGTAGTCCAGCACTTGGAGTTCCCGGAGGAAGGTGGTGTCCAGTTCCATCTGACGGAGAAGCCAGCTCCTCTGCGGCCCTGCCGAGCACCAGCAGCCGGCCTGAGTCTCATCCCGTGCCAGCCACGGACCCCATATGCTCCTGCCCCCGGAGGGCGGGTGTCACCACTGTCTCCAGTGCACAAAGAAGGAAACTCATCTACCTTTTGTCTTATCTACCCAGCCTTCAAGCCTTGGAGCCAGGATTGATCCCTGCTTTACCTGACTCCACAATCTAAGGTTGGTGTTTTTTGTTTTTTATTTATTTTTTATTATTTATTTTTTTTTTGCAGCACCGGGGATTGAACTCACAGCCTTGCGCCTGCTAGGGCAGGCGCTTAAGCCACTGAGCCAAACTCCCAGCCCTGGTTTTTTTGAGGCAGGGTCGCACTATGTAGCTCAGGTCGGCCTTGCGCCGCGTTGTAGCCCAAGCCGGCCTCGAACTCACAACGCTCCGCCTACCTCAGCCTCCCGAATGCTGGGATTAAAGGCGTGCGCCACCACGCCCGGCTTGTTTTTTATTTTTGAGATGGTGTCTCGCTGCTATCTAACTTGGACTGGTCTTGAACTCATGGCCATCCTCCTGCCTCAGCCTCCCGAGGACTGGGATTATAGGAATGTGCTACCACATCCAACCTTGCTTGGTTTTTGAGCCAGGGTCTCACTGTGTATTTCAGGATGGCCTTGAACTCACTATGTAACCCAGGCTGGCCTCAAACTCTCAATGATCCTTCTGCTTCGGACTCCTGAGTGCTGGGATTACATGCATGAGACACCACAATCTAAGTTCTTAAGGACCCAGGCATAAAGCCATGCTGGCACCGAGTGGGGACTTCAGCCTGAATGGAGGAAGGCCGTGACCACACCCACGGCTCACCCAGGTTCATGGTCTTGCCCTGAAAATTGAGGTCCTTCAGCACCAGGACAAGGGGGCTGCCCTCGGGGGCCGGCTCCACCCAGCGGCTCACCTCGCAGCCCTTGATGTCGTACCTGGGGGGTGAGGGGGACAGGTTCAGCTTTACACAGTCGAGGCACACAGGGCCTCTCACAAGGCAGTAATCAGAGAAGAGAGTCTCACTGGGTGACCGCTCCCGGGTGCACCCAACTCACTAAACACAGCATCTGGAAACTGAGCACAACCCCGGTCTTTTAGTGTCCCCACGCTGGAGATGAGGAGACCGAGGCTCGGAGACCTCCCTGGACTCACCCAGCACAGCACTCACGGGGTAGCACAGAGGTGCGTGCCAGGCCGCTGAAAGCCCGCCCGGGCCCGGCCCTTAGAGCTGTCGAGATGTCCCGGACACAGGGTTGTGGGGGAGGTGGCCATCGGGGGAATCACACTGGCATGGGGCTGTGTGCAGAGGTCAGTTTTTTTTCCTTTTGATTGATTTTGCACTACTGAAGATTGAATTCAGGACCCTCCTACTGAAGCCACCAGCCTTTTTTTTTTTTTTTTTTTTTTTAACAAGATATCGCTAAATTCCTAAATGGTCCAGGCTGGGCTTGAACCAGCGATCCTTCTGCCTCGGCCTCCCAGAGTGCTGCAGTCACAGGAACGTGCCACCACACTGGGCTGGGAGGCTGACTCTGAATCCCTGTCCACACCGGCTGCGCGGCCCTGGTCCTCCCTTGGCCCTCAGCTGTGCAGGGAGGAAGAAAGGCACACGTAGCCCCCGGGGTAAAGGAGACCGTGAGAGAGCGCTCAGGGGGGCGGGAGGTGAGCGCCCCCGCCTCGTCCCCTGCCCTCCAGGCCCTCTCACCTCTCAGAGATGCGGCCGGCGGGGTAGAAGACGCTCTGCATGATTATAAAGTACTTCTGGGGACGAGGGTGGCGAGTGAGGGGAGCCCGGACCTCACCCTCCGGGCCCAGCTCTGCCCGGCCGCCTCCCCTCTGCCTCACCCACCTTCTTCCCCTGGGCCACCCGCAGGCTGTGCACTCCTGGAAGGGGAGAGGGCGTCAGGTGAGGGTCCCAAGCTCCACAACCTCGGGTTCGGGGGCCCCAGGCCAGCTCCAGGCCACGCCTCCCGATCCCGCCCCCAGGACCCTTCCCCGGGAGTGTCCAATCCCAATCTGCTCCTTAGGCCCCGCCCCCAGAGCCCCGCCCTCCGGCCCCGCCCCCAGCCCGCGTACCCAGCAACCGCGCTAGCAGCGAGTGCGGGTGCCGCTGCAGGTGCTGCACGTAGCGGGGCAGGTGGGCGAGCAGCACCCGCACCTCCCGGCGCCGCTGGGTTTTGAGAAAGAAGCGCTGGTCGTGGCTGCGGGGTGGCGGAAATAGGTCATTGTCCAGGCCTGGCCGGGGCGGCTCCCGCTGGGCCCTCTGCCCCTGGCCTGGACATCAAGCTCTCTCTGTCTCCGTCCCAGCTCGCAGCCTCCACATGCCGCCCCCCCAGTCCCCGTCTCTCCGGCCCCCCGACTATGGTCTCCCCAAGGGGGTCTCCCCTTGCCCAGAGCCCCATCCCTGCAGCAAGCTCACGACAGGAAGAAGCTGGCCTTGCTCTTGGAGGTGCTGAGGAACTGCAGGTAGGGGCCACCGGGGCCCAGCGCGGCCTGATAGTCCTCCTCCGCCAGGCCCAGGGAGCGTCGTAGCCGGGCAAAGACCGGGCCGGCCAGGGTGCCCAGCTCGAAGCCCTGTGGAGGAGAAAGAGCAGCCCCAAGAGTGTCCACGTGGGTCCAGGGGCCAGCTGGCCCTGGTATAGGAGAGTCAGGATGACCACTGCCTTTCTGCAAGGGCCATGGGGACAAGCCATAACCCACACTGCACCGGGGTGGGGAAACTGAGGACAAGAGCAGAGACCACTGCGACACCCCCCACCAAGAGTCTCCTACCTCATGAACCTGGGTCAGGACCTCTGAAAAATCTTCCTGGGTGGGCAGCCCCTGCAGGAATGGGTAAGGGTCTCAGGCAAAGTCAAGACTCCCCACTCCCCGCCCCAGGGTCTCGCAGTTGGCCTTGACACCTGACTCCAACTTGATTCCTTGTACACACAGGGTCCTGTGGTGTCCCTATACTCGGCAGATGGGCTGCTGATGCCCCCAGGGCAGGAGGGAAGAGGACAGTGACATGGCACAGGGTTGCGGCTGGTTCCCCCGCCAGCCCCAGGCTCTGAGTTCCGGGCCTGGCTCATGCCCTCAGTCACATGTCGGCCAAGTGAAGCCAAGTTCCATCCCGGCACAAGGAGATGGCCCTGGAACCGGGTGACCTGGAGATGCAGTCTGGGAGTGGCAGGTCAGAAAGGGCTTCCTGTCTGGGAGAGGTGACCTCTGAGCTGAAATCCGAGGGGTCGTAGAGAGGAGGTGTAGAGTGCATAGAGCAAGAGAAATAGCACTGGTGGCTGGTGACCAGCCAGGGAAGAAGCCGGGCCGTGTGCAGCCAGTGAGGGAGGGTCAGAGGGTGGCTGGGGCAGGACAGTTGGTCTTTGCTGCCTGCAGGATCTCAAAGCCATGCTGAGTACTGCGGAGCTACGAGGTTTTCAGCAGGTGACGAGGTCAGGTTGTGGTTTAGAGGACTCCCCGGGACCCTCCACTCTCCCTGTAGTCTGATGGTACACACGTGCACACACACTAAGGACACACATGCTCACTGGGGCCTGCCCAGCTGCTGAGCTTGCAGTTGGGTGACCCTTTCTGCTGAACCAGCGTAACCCCAGCCCAGGCTCGAGGGAGGATGGGTTGCACCGGCCGGGTGGGGGTGGGGTCCCTTTTCAACCGTACATCCCAGATAGGGCCGGGAGGGGCTCAGAAACCAAGGGGCATAATCCCCTCCACCCATTACACAGATGGGGGCACTGAGGCAGAGGTACCCTGAGAGTCACGCAGCAACCACACAGGGGGTTTCTGGTGCTCCCCACTCCCTGAAATTTCCAACCGCACTCTCAGAATGTCCCAACCTCCTTGTGCCAAGCCCCTGCCTTCCTCCTTTTGGGAGCCCTCTCTGATCCCCAACACAGCAGCGCAAGCAAGGCTGGCCAGCAGGCCGAGCGCTGGGGGCGGGGTACGTGGGGCAGCAGGGCCATTCACCGTGGGGGGGCGGTCTATGGAGACCTGGGTGGCGGCCCACAGCCCAGCCTGCATCATAGTCATCAACCCGTGGAGCTCGTGCCTCGGGCCGATCTCAAACAGCCCCAGGCGAGTCTGCTTGTCCCGCAGGCGCCAAAGGAGGCCACGGCGGCTGGAGCTTGAGGGGGCTCCTCTTCGTCCAGCCTCCGGGGAAGGGGCCAGGGCCTGGCAAGAAGGGGTACAGAAAGCAACGAAGGGCAAAACTCAGAGGGGGAAAGACCCAGGTTCAAATCCCGCTTGGACTATTTGTGAGCGTTCCTCTCATCTCACTCTCTCTGCCTCAGTTTCCTCCGCTGTAAATTAGGGATAATGCTGTTACCACCTCAGGTGTCGTGAGGGGCCGCACAGATCTGCACACTCCATCAGACAGCTTGACGGTCCTTACTATTGTCGCTGGTAGGCACAGGATATGCGTTCTGCAGTCAAACCTAGCCACGACTGACCCTGTCACCAGCTGTGTGACCTTAGGTAAACCGGTGCCTCTATTCCTCTTCTGCAACGAGAAACTAAGATAACTCCTTCCTGGCGGTACCGACTGTGTTATTGCCCCGCTCGCAGGAACCGTGACTGCCCGCGATTCATTCAGATCCATCCCACCGTCTCTGCTGACTTCCCGCAGGCCCGCGCCCAGGGGCAGCAGAGGCGGAGATCACATAGCTGCCCCGTTACTCGTGGGCACTCGCGGTGTGCCCTGCGCTGGCTGAGAGCTCCTAACGGCCCTGAAAAGGAGGAGTTTTAATACCATCTCCATTTTCCCGATGAGGAGACTGAGGAAGCCCTCCCGGGACACCCGCCAGGTCACCCCCCCACCTTCAAACCTGCGCCCTCTATGGGGCGTGTCCTGGTCCTCCTCCAGGGCAGGGCCCCTCCCAGGCTGGGATGGGGGCGTGTCCGTCCCTCTGGTTGAGGACGGGGAGGCCCGCCACCCGGTCCCTTTTCTGCTCTTTCTCAGGTCCGCACCTACCTCGCGGGGCCCGGGACTCGGTACGGCCATCACCCCGCAGCAGCTTCCCGGGTTTTGGCCGCGTCCCCTGTCGCCCCGCTGCAGGAACCAGGCCCCGCCCCTGCCTCGCAACCGACCAATCGCGTGGCGCCGGTCACGGCCGCGCCCAATCCAAGCGGGGAGGCGCCGGCGATCGCCTGCGGGTCCCGCCCCCGCGGCTGCAGCATCTCGGAGCCCAGTGGTCCAGGCGGGGCGGGGCCCACGGGCCTGGGCTCGGGTCCCGGGGAAGGAAGATCCCTCGTTTTGTCCGCAGAGTGCGGGACCCGGATCTCTGGGGCAGCCTGGGGAGGTGGGTACCCTAAATCCCGGGCTACCCACCCATTCAGGCATGAAATTTCCATTGGCTGTCTTTCGGGTAAAAAAACTAAGATCTGGGGGAAGACGTGACCACCTCCAGGTCACACAGGAAGTTAGAGCATTCATTCAACAGGAGTACTTGAAACACCCACTTTGGCCCAGGAGCCAGGCTAGGCCCGGAGATTTGGTGGGAAGTGGGCGGAAGGACACACTTACCACAGAGATCTTTTAAAAGCCTTAGATGACGTCACTGTCATGCTTAAAGCTTCCAGTGGCTTCCCGCGGCAGTGGAACAAAATTCAAATCGCTGGCCGTGGCCCTGCCCACTGCACGCCCCTTCCCAGCCAGCCTCCACCCCTGCCCCTCTACCTCCCTAGGCACCTGTACCCAGCTACTCCCCCGCCCCAGACCTTGGCCTGGAACCTCTGCCTCTTGGGATTCCCTCTCTTAAAGTCCTTTCCCTCACACTGCACTTGCCTTGCTCCAGTGACCTTGCAAACTCTTAAATCCCACACCCCACACTCTTGAACACATTCCTCTTTATTTTTTTTCATTGCCCTTCGAAGTGTCACTTTTGTTTTCTTTTTTTCTGAGACAGGACCTCACCGTGTATTCCAGACTGGCCTTGAACTAGCTATCCTGCCTCAGTCTCTTGAATGCTGGGATTGCAGACGCATCAGAGATTTCTTATTCATTTATCGGTAATCACGCTCTTAGAATAACAGTGCCACTACAGTGAGAACCGTGCTGGCCTTGTGTCCTGGCTTGTGCTAAGTGAATATTGGATCAATGTGAATAGGAGGTACAAAGGGCCTTGGTGAGTCCCAGGAAGTGAAAGCCTAGCATGGCTGAAGTGACTAGAAAGTCACTGAGCATGCCTCGTGAGCCACAGAGGAGGGAGGGGGCCACACAGCTTCTCAGCCCCATGACCAAACGCCTGAGAAAAACAACTTGAAGGAGGAAAGGCTTATTTGGACTCATGGCTTCAGAGGGTTCAGTCTATGTTCACTTGGTTCTATTGCTTCTAGGTCTGTGGCAGGGCAGAAACTTCACGGTGGGTGTGGCAGAAGAAAGTTGTCACCTCACAGCAGCCAGGAAACAACAGTACAGGGGAAGAGCTGGGGGTGGGGAAAGGGCTGTACCCCCTTTAAAGGCACACCACAGTGACCTTTCTCCAACAGGCCACAGCTCCTAACAGCCCCTTCAGCTATGACCTCATTGATGGATCAGTCTGAGGAACCACATCCTCCTGACCCAGTCACCTCTCTGGGGTCCACCTGATCATGGCTGCACGGGGATCAAGCCCTCCAAGAATGAGTCTTTGAGGGACACCACTTCATACTGAAGCTGCAGCAGGGATGCCCAGGGCAGTGTTACAAAGCCAGGCTGTGGGAAGGTCCTCAGAAGTTTCTCATGGCCCCTGTTGCAGATGGGAGGGCCCGGCTGGCAGAGCAGGTGCTGTGAGGAACACTTCCCAGGCTTAGGAGAGGCCAGTGACTTTGCCTCAGAGAGGGCGCGGAAGAGGGGAGGGAGAATTCACAGAATTTGGGCTTGTGGCCAGGTGTGGTGGCACACCCCTTTAATCCCAGCACTCAGGAGGCTGAGGTAGGAGCGCTGTGAGTTCGAGGCCAGTTTGGGCTACAACACAAGTGTAAGGCTGGCCTGAGCTACATAGTGTGACCCTGCTTCAAAAAACCAGGGCCGGGAGTTTGGCTCTGTGGCTTAAGTGCCTGCCTGGCAGGCACAAGGTTGTAAATTCAATCCCCGGTGCTGAAAAAAAAAAAAAAAAAAAAAGAATTTGGGCTTGTGTGGGTGCAGAATGGTGGAAAGAAGCTGTGGCCAGGAACATGGGACATTGGGCATGAAGGAAGGAGGACTTGGGGCAGTCTGGGGAACCGAGGACAGGATGAAGCTGAGGCGTCAGCATGACACCAGTGGGCAGCTAGGGCCTGTGCAATGCACTGGGGCTTGAAGGACAGAGCTGGCTGCACATGCACCTGGGAAAGGAGGAGGTCCTGCAGAGCACAGGGAAAGGTCTGAGACCCAGTCCTGTCCTGGGAGCCCAGCATCTCACAGAAGAGGGATTCAAGTGACAGAGAGACATCAAGTAGGACAGTGGCCATCAAGACACCAACGGTATTTGAGGATGGACCCCAGGGGACACATGGGGTGATGAGTCACAGAAATGTCCTTTGTGGTGGCCACCATGGGCACAGCCTTCCTGGAGCGGTGGGGATGGAGGCTGAGCAGAGGGCCAGGTGAAAGAGGCCTGAGAGGGATCACCTGATCCTCAGCTGCGAGGCTGGTGTCTTCCCAGGACAGGGGACCACCACTGACCAGAGACTCCCACTACAGCGAGGGAGGACTAGAGCCCAGCGGGCAGTCCAGGAGGCTGGGGGGAAGTGGCGGGGAGCTGGAGGATGAAAGAGCATGTGAGGCTCAAGGGCCAGGGTTTTCCCTAGGCACGGGACTGGGACCTGAGCGAGCTGCTGCTAGGGGCACAGTGGGCACCAAGGGATTGCTGGTCAGGCTGCAGCCAGGCCCAGCTCAGTTGACCCCAACCCAGTGGAAGCCACCCTGCCGTGACTCAGTGGAAGCCCTTACTGATCAGACCCACACTAAGTTGGGCTGTTGGGTGCAAAAGATGGATGACAGGCCACAGTTGTGACCCCCGCAGCCATACCCCTAGCCCCCTGCAAGGACAACAGGAAGACAAACACTCAATCAACATTTATTGTTAATGTCTCCCAAACAGGTCAGCCCTGGGCCTGGGAGTTGGGCCCCCAAGAGTGCTCAGCTGGGTGCCCAGTCTGGGTACACAACCACACCCTGGTGAATCTGGGGTCTGGCAGTCCTGCCCCAGGCTTTCCAGGTCCAGAGGTCTGGGTTGTGTCACACTCAGAAAAGCTGCCACTGTGGAGGGCGAGGTCTTACACCATCAGGGCCACTTAAACCCAACATCAGCATGTGACAGGGGGAAACCTGAGGCGTGAACCTCAGAGAACAAAGTAACAGGGAGTCCACCAGGTCTCTCCCTGCTGGCTGGGGGAGGAAGGGACACAAGTCTATCAGGTGTGAGTCCTGAGCAGTTCCATCTCCTGAGGGCAGCAGGGGCCACTGTGCCCGGACTGTCCTCGGCTCTGACCTTTATTCCCTGGCAGGGATGGAGAGGGGCCGCAGCCTCACCCCTGCTGGGCCTTCACTGAGCCTTCTTGGTCACCTTCCTGTTCTTCAGCATCACGTAGGTAATAAACAATCCTGCAATACACAGAGCATAGAGGCCAGGTAGGATCTGTGCTCAGGCCAGAGCAGCGCAGAACGACCCACGGGCAGGGTCATGCACCGACCCAGAAGCCTCCAGGGCAGCTGTTCATCTCTCTCATGCATCAAGCCAGATATCCGCTCATTCATTCAACAATCCCCAATTGAGAACCTATCACAGGCAACGTGCTACACTTAAGTGTTTCAGATTCTATGGGGAACAAGGGCCACCTATCTGTCCCTTGACTCAGGTACCCGCTCCCCTACCCAACTGCCCACCACCCACCATCATTCAGTCATCTGATCGTGGATTTCCCAAGCACCAACTCAGGGTCACAGCCTGTGCTGGTGCTGAGGACACAGTCATAATGAAGACACAGTCCCCATCCCTAGGAATCCACAAGACCTGAAGAGGCACAGGAACTAAGTAGGGGTGATGAGAGGGTGTGAGGTGACTGAGGTGTAAGCAGTGATGACAAGCTGGGGGCAGGAAGAAGGGACACCTGCCATTAGAGTCCCAAGAGCCCGAGGCATCAAGAGACAAGAGAGGCTTCGGACTTGCAGCCTTGCATGACAATCAGGGAAATCCCAGGGAGAGCTGGAGGTGAGGGGTCTCAAGCAGATGCCCAGCAACTGGCCGAGTGTGGAACCAAGCCGAGGCAGGCTGGGAGACCGTGGTGACCTACCCACAAACAGAAGCAGCAGCAGGCCCACAGCCAAGGGGATGGCGACGGCGTAGGCTCGGGGCAGGAAGTACTTGTGGATGATATGCTCGCTGTCGATGAACGGCTGACAGAGAGGGCAGAGCTCTGGTAAACACTGTGCACTCAGCCCAGCTCCCAAGCCCAAACATCGCGCCCCCTCTGTCTAAGGCACCGACACCATCAGAGCATTGGGAAAATGTTTGCTTTTCTTCTTTTTTTTGAGGCAAGGTCTTGCCAGGTAGTTCAAGCTGGCCTTGAACTCACTAGGTAGCCCAGGCTGCGTGCAGCACCACACGGTAGCTGTTTACATGGTGTTGGGGGTCGGTTTCAAGAGCGGGAAAGGTGAGGCTTGGGACGGGGAGACACATACCAAGAGAATCACCCAGACGGTGTAGTAGGTGAAGATGATCAGGCTAACGGCCAGAAGGCCAAGTCCCACCACCTGGTCTGTCCCCGTGGCCTAGAGAAAACGAAGGGCTCGGCTGACGAAGTGACTACAATTAGTGCAGCAAAGGAAGGGGCGTCGCAGGCAGTTTACGCCCTGCCCTAAATTTCCCATTCATTCAACAGCTACACAGTGGGCTGCTGACTCGGCACCAATCCGTAGGCTGGGGGAGTGCGGGCCTCGGCGTTTTCACCCGTAGATGCGCCGGCAGGAGAGCAATCCCAGCTCGGAACGCCCACGCCCCAGCTCCTGAGCAGAACCCGCAGCCCCCTGCCCCGGAAACTCCTAACTCCGGCGGCGATCCGCGCCAGCCTCACCATTTCCCCCGCGCCCAGCCACCGGAGCAGTAAGCCACACTCGCTTCCGGATCCGGACCTCTCCGACTGCGGGCCGCGAGGCATGCTGGGAGTCGTAGTGCGCAGCCCGGCCCCAAACCATGCCGTCCGAGACCCGCAGGCCCCGCCTCCCTTTGTATGCCGGGAAATGTAGTTTCTCAGGGGCACCGTGAGGTCGTTTCCAAAAATTTCCCTAGGGAATGGGACTCAACTGGAACCCAGACTTGCCTGGATTTCTTGGCCACGGTTCAGTCCCCCTTCCCCCACAAAAGTGTGTCTTTATACACCTCTAGCTCCAAAGCGAGGGCAAGGTTTGGGGTCAGAAGTCTCTTTTTTTTTTTTTTTTTTTTTTGCGGTACCAGGGATTAAACTCACAACCTTGTGCCTACCTGACAGACGCATAAGCCACTGAGCCAAACCCCCAGCCCTGGTTTTTTGAGGCAGGGTCGCACTGTGTAGCTCAGCCCGGCCTTGAGCTCGCATTGTAGCCCACGCCGGCCTCGAACTCACAACGCTCCTCCTACCTCAGCCTCCGGAGTGCTGGGATTAAAGGCCTGCGCCACCACGCCCGGCTTTTAGAAGTCCCATTTTTCAAACAGGACAAGTGAGGCTCAGCGATCACAGAGCCTGTGGTTGAAGCCAACACTGGAATCTGCTGTCCTATTTTTCGGTCCCGAGGCCCCAGTTGATCTTTGGGGGAAAAGTTACACAAACTATTCACTGCCTGGCTTGATGTGGGAGAAGAGGCTGGCCCGAGTCTGCAGGGATGGGGTGCATTTC
Organism: Dasyprocta punctata; assembly: GCA_004363535.1. Taxonomy (NCBI): domain Eukaryota; kingdom Metazoa; phylum Chordata; class Mammalia; order Rodentia; family Dasyproctidae; genus Dasyprocta; species Dasyprocta punctata. The sequence goes on along the minus strand of RJWM01011759.1, from coordinate 42,325 downwards.
CACTGGCACAGAGGGGTCAGCCCTGTACCGTCGCCTGGCTTTCCTGGACTCTTGCGGGTGTCCCCGCCTCCTGCATCTCCTGCCTTCTGGATGTCCCAAGTTTCCCGCTGGCCCCATGGTGAGAAGCAGCCAACCCCACTTGCTGTGGGAGTCGGTCCCAGGCATCAGGGACGAGCCGGCACCGCCTTCCCTGGTCCTGCTTTCCAGCCGGAGGCGGGGGCTCCCTGTGTCTCCATTGAGGTTTTTTAGCAATCAATTGCCGTAATGGAAATCGAACTCAAGGCCTTTAGACTGAATTACAACCTCAGCCTTTTAAAATTTTGAGACAGGGCCTTGCTAGGTTGTCCAGGCTGGGCTGGAGTCTGTCATCCTTTTGCCTCAACTTCCCAGAGCACTAGGATCAAGGTGTCCACGACCATGAATTTTAATTAGTTGACCTTGGTGACCAGACCCATTAGACTCAAGTTCGCCGAGGGCAGGGTCTGTGCTCTCTACCCAGAATGAGGTTTACACAGGAGTTTTGAATCAATAAACTTTAAGATTTTTGTTTTTTTTTTCTTTAGATCCTGCAGTGCTAGAGTCCTGTATTTTGGGGACTCCAGGCCTCTGTGACGGTTATGTGGCAGCCCTGGGTCTGGACTATACTTGGGGGTTAGGGAGCGATGAGGTCTGTGTGGCAGCATTACTGTTCTCAGGTCTTTCAAGCCCCTTGCTGACTACGGGGGCTGCTGTCCTAAAGCTGGCAAGACCAACCCTTGCGGTCTACAGCTCAATTCTTCCTCTATACCCCAACCGACTCTCCTTCCCCAGGGTGGCACAGGGGAAGACACTGGTGACCTGGCCCTAGGATTCAAGGGGCTATGGTGGGGGATGAGCCCTGAAGAAGTGGGGCTGTTGCTTCTTCCCGATTCTTTCCCGTCTGGCCCTAACCAGTAACGCTTCCTGCCACCCATCTCTAAGCTCACTAAAGGCCTGGGATGACTTATCTTCAGGCTTGGGCCCAAGCTCCTCTGTGACTTGGGACAGGCCAGAACAGGGATGAAGGGACTGTGCTGAGCCTGGAGATAAGACCTGCCAGCAGTGTCAGGAAGCCTGGGAGCCTGCTGGGCACCCCATAGATCAGGCTACACACCCCGTTCTCGAGTGAACCACAGGTTCACTTCCAGCTGAGGCCACTGGCACATTTACTTATCCTTGGGGGCCAGAGCTGCCACTTAGGAGGTGTGAGACTGGCAAAGAACTGCCCTTTTGAGCCTCGGTTTCCCTCCAGGAATCTGGAGTAATAAAGGTGGTGCTGTTTGTGACCACACCCAGGGCGTGGAGACGCCTGGCTACCGCTATCTTCCCGCTCTGGAATGGCACCTTGCACACTGGGCTTCCTTGTGATAGCGCTGACCCAAAGTCAATGTGGTAGAGCAACGACATAAAAAACAAAATGGCAAAATAAACAAAAATCGCAACATTTAATTTCTCCCCAAACCAAGATGCTGACACAAGGCTGATTTCCCCTTACAATGTTATTTCTAGGAGAGAAGCCGAGATAGATACAAATACAACCCACGGGATGGGGTGTGGTGGCAACGGTCTGTTAGAAAGGGGGTGATTAAAAGAAAAACAATGAACCTCCCCCATCACCTCCCTATGGACAGGAAAACGGGTGTTTGCCATCCTGGCAGATTATGCCACGTGATCAGCTATGGGGTGACCAAGAAAAACAAATCTAAAAATATTGTATACCTTTATTTTAAATCTAGTAAAAACGTTAAAACTGTCTTTCAAGAAGGTTCCAAACTGGCACTGCATAGACCAATTCCTTTCCAAAAATATCTCTTATATATCCTCTCTCTATATAGAATTTGAAGTCCAGGTGTGGGGGCACCTGGTAGAAATTCACTGAGATCAAGGGGATCCGCAAGCCGAGAACAGGGCTTCTACGTGGGGACGAGGCCGCTGCTCCAGGCCCTGGTTCCAGCCAGTGGTCATTTGGTTACGGCCCGATTCTCACTCGGTCTGGTCACCCTGGCTCGGGACAACATGGCAAGCTGTCGCCTTCTGGGCTGACACAGTCAAGCTCAGTCTTCGAGATGGGTGGGCTGGGGCTCCTGGTTTGGGGGGGGGGTCTCCCTAGCAATGCCAAAGTCAAATGCTTTGTGCCTAAATCCCTGGAACAATTCAGGCCCTAGTTACACTCTAACCACACCTCCCCCTGGATGGGGTGAGGTCACAGCCCCAGAAAGCAAGGTTAGTATCCCCCATCTTCTAGAGATCACCTCATCTGGAGAGAGAACAGCCAGCTATCTTTTAAAGTGCCAGAATTCTGCCGGGCAGGAAGGGATGCTCCGAGCTGACCAGAGCCAGTGCAGCCAGAGCCCACACTTTGCCCACCTTGCAGGCACTTCCCAACATTCACGTGCTAGAAGTTATTATGTGATTAAAACGAGAACAACAAAAGCCCTACAAATGCTCTGGTCCCAACACCAGGGAGTTCCGAAACCCAGAAGCCCACTCTTGCCAGCCAGGGCAGGGTGGGAGCAGGGAGGAACCCTTCTGACTTGGGGAGGGCGCCCACACCAGCGTCCCGGCCCACCTGGGTCCCCAGCACTGCTGGGGCACAGCTGGCAGAGAGCAGAGGCGCCTCCCCCTCGCCTGGGAGGAGGAAATACTGAACTGTGAGCTAAAAAAAAAAAAAAAAAAGGCAAAAAGAAAAAAACTTATAAAGCTAAGTAAACACCAGCCCGCTGGGTTTATACGAAATGGGGGCAACTTAAAGGGGTTGGGGAGTTTGTCTGGGCCTGGCTGCAGCCAGACCCTCCTTCAAGCAAGTTCCAAGGACTGGGGCAAAGTGCTGAGAGCGGAGGCTTTGGCGGGGAGAGCAGGGCCAAACTGCTCCCTGTCAGGAAAGCGTCTTGGGACCCCTCCCTGCCCAGCAGCGGGGGTGCTTCTCGCCAGGGAAGGGCTGAGGCTTGTCCGGCAGGAAGCCAGCTTCAGGCCAGTCCAGCCACAGCCTGCCAGCCTCACCAGCGTCGGCCCCAGCAGGGCCACGAATGTGAGGGCACAGAGGGCTTCGCCTCCTTCCTGTGGAGAGCCAGCCGCTCAGGAGCCAGCCCTGGCAGCGGGCACAGCAATGCAAGGTGCTCCCAGTACAGCACGGCCTGAGCCGGGCAAGGCGGGCGCAGAGGCAGCCGAGTTCCGGGGGTCTGCAGAGCCTGGGTCTGTGACTGCACAGCAGGCAGCACCCAGGAGGCTTCAGCGAGGGGCCGAGGGCTGGTGGAGCTGTGCTGGGGACAAGTGCAAAGTGCAGGCTGCCAGGCGGCAGGAGGACATTAGGCAGGGGCTGGAGGGGAGGCGCAATGTGGAGCGCGTTGGGTCTGAGGTCTGACTCCCAGGAGGAGGCCGCCCGCGGGCCCCCTAGGACACAGAGGGACGGTTGGAACACTAAGCTGAGGGTCACAGGTGGAGGCTTCTGAGGGTAGTCTGGCTCCCGAAGGGCCAGGGGCGATGGAGCAAGGCCCTGTCGGCGCCTGGCTGAAGCCGGTGCTCCTGAGACGCGGGGTCACAGGAGCAGCAGCCCCGAAGCCACAGGCGTCCCACACGCTGAGCCGCTGCTGTGTGTCCTTGGCAGGGGAGGGGAAGCGTGTCACAGGACTGTCCCTCCATCTCGCTCTCAGCACAGGCCCGCCCCCTGGCCCACGAGTGGTTCAGGAGTATTCACAGTGGTGCAGGGCCCCGGCGGCCATGAGGGTCCCGGGAGGATGGGGACCCTGGAATGATGATGCTCTGGGAACGGGGTGCTAGTGTGCAGAGCAGGCGCAGACGAGACGCAGCGTGGACCCGAGGGAGACGGCGCCTTGCAGAAGGGCGCAGGTCCACTGCCCCAGAGGGCCGGCCCCTCTCCAGCCTGACACCCGCTCTTCAATGGCTTTCAATCACGACGGGCTCGTAGACCCCAGAGGAGACCCTGCGGAGGGGAGAGACAGGTCACGGCCACCCTCAGTGCTCCAGGTACTCGGCCAGGCCCTTAGGCCCATAAGAGTTCTGCACAGGCAGGCACCTCCAACAGCCCGTTCTGTCTGGGGACTAAGTCTGAGCCTCTGAGAGCCTAAGCCACTTGCCTGCAGTGACAGAGATGTTTCAGTGAGAGCCTGTGGGGTCCACAGAGCTGGCACAGGCAGTGCCCAGTCCTGCAGGGGGCAACCGCTGCTCACACACCTGGGTGTGCTGTTGACACCTCATGGTGACCCTGGCAGGGAAGGATTGTGCCCAGCCCCCATTCAGTGGATGCAGTAAGGAAAAAGCCTAGTGGGACTGTGAGGTTCCCAAGAGGGCAATGGGAAGCCAGGGAGCCCACTCAGTTCTTCCTCTGCCGAGGCCAGGCCCACCCAGGAAGCCGTGGATAGGTGATGAGCCTCAGCCCTCCTCTGGAAGCAGCGGGAAGCATCAGTGCTTTGCAGGCCATTCTGCCATGGCCTTGCCGACCAGACTGGTTTCCTGCCCACCCACCCCAGTTTCCCCATTTTTAGAGGGGACCAGGGAGGGATTTTTCACAAACTTCTCAGGAAGCCCCATTTGCCCTGCCACCTGGGAGATGGCAGCTGTAATTTCACGCCTGGGCCAGCAGAGGTCAGCAGAGCAGCACGCAAGGACACGTCGGGAAGCAAGGCTGCCCAACCAAGCCCATTCTTCCTGGGGCCCAGGGTCCTGCCACCCTTTCCCACAGCAGCACCGGGAAAGCCTTCGGGGGTCCCGCACACCGGGAGCTCCTCCACTCGCCCACTCCGGGAACCCAGGCCTGAAGCGCATGCTGAGCCGTGGAGGAAAGCCTGCGGGGGCTCTGCACACGCGGCCCCCTCCACATGCCGTCCACACTGTGTCCTGGCACGGAGCTCAGCGTCTGGGGTGCAGCAGGTGCTTGATAAATACTCTTTGGTCCACAAGTTTAGGGGTTGCAGACCTCAGAGGGAGAAGGAAAGTGGGGTCCACAACAAACACATGCATTAAGCCCCTGTGCTACGCTAAGCCCTGGGTCCGGCACTTTCCATGGGGACCCTGGAGAACCACCCACCGCACAGATGGGACACAGGCTGAGGGTCGCGCTGTGGGGATGAGCTGGCGTTCAGAGCCAGGCGGAGGACTGAAGGCTCCGCCCCCACCGCCCGCCCCTTGGCGCTCCAGCCCCTACCTGTTGGCCAGCTGGATGCCGCTCAGCGTAGCCGAGCCGTCGCGGCTCACGAACAGCCGAAGGTTGCTGTCTGCAGGGACACAGAGGATGAAGGTGGGTGGATGTGGGGACAGCCTGGAGCAGGCGGCACAGCTCCGTGGGCTCGCAGCGGGGGGATGGCTCACCCTCAGTGTTGCTGCCATCTGTGAAGTCCTGGCTCTGCACGATCTTCTCCACGATGTCATCCGCGTCGATCCGCGTGTCATCTACCCAGGTCGGGTGGCTCTCCACAGAGTCCTTCTTCCGTCTGCGTGCGGCAGGGATGGTCACCACAGTCAGGGCAGCAACAAGACAGTACCAACCTGGCCCTGCAGCACTCGGATACTGTGGGCAAAGGGCTCTGGGAGGCTAAGGAAGCCTCTCGAGGCCACGCAGCCCTGCACGGTGGATCTAAGGCCCAGCCCCAGGTCTGTTAGGCCCACAGAACCCATGTTTACAGACACAGGACTGGAACATCAGGCGGTCATGACCCACACGGGTACCTACGGTCACTGGCCCTGCAAGACGGGCAAAGGACAGGTCGAAGGACCCACTGGGAGCCAGGGACTCACCGAAAAGAGCGGTCCGACAGATGCAGGGGTCGGGGAGGTCTTGGTGGCTTCTCGGGGGGCCGGTGCTCACGCTCACCACCCTCGGGGCCCTCCACTGCCGGGCCCAGGCCACCGGAGGCGCTGCTGCTGGTGGACGTGTTGCGGCGGTGTGTGAGGTCCGACAGGCTGGAGGAGCACGAGTGCTCCGTGCTGTAGCCTGGGGGGCGGGCAGCGGCAGGGAGCGTCAGGCCTGGGTATCGCAGGCCACGGGGGGCTGTGGGCGCAGGGCCAGGCTACTCACCAGAGACCTTGGACTGCTGGCTGGCATAGCTGGAGCTGCGGGAGTGGCCAGAGTGTGGCACTTCCTCGGGGCTGGACAGGTTCTGGTCTGGCTCCTCCAGCAGCCCTGGGGAGGGGGGGCACAGGTTACCCGGTGGGGCCCACCCTCGCCTGCATGCCTTCCTCCAGCAGGCTTCCTGCAGGGTGCTCTGCGCCTCCATTCAACAGATTAGAAAACTGAGCAGCAGCCACCTATTCCAAGCCACAGATCACTGAGGCTGGGTCACTCATTCCAGACACGGCGGGGACCTCCTCACAGTGCACCTGTCACAGGCCAGAGAAGAGCAAGAGCGCTACATGGAACGTGGGCTCCGTTTACTCATAGTGACAGCGAGCGGCACAGGCAGGCACAGCGCACCTCGGGGCTGGGCCCATCTAGGGACCAGAGAGACTTGTCAGGCGTGGTGGCCCATGCCTATAACCTCAGCACTCGGGAGGCAGAAGCAGGAGGATCACTGTTGAGTTTGAGGTCAGCTACACTATACAGCAAGATCCTGCCTCAAAAACAAAACAAAACCAAACAAAAACCAAAACCAAACATTAGACTCTCAGAATGCGGGAGGCAGAGGGTGAGCCCCACTGAAGGCAGCAGGGACAGGGCCTCCTGGATAGAAGAACACAGGCAAACGCCCCGAGGGTGGACTGAACACAGTGTGTGGAGCTGGCGTGAACAGGTGGAGGAGAATGGGGCGGGGGAGGGGAGCAGGCCAGCCCCTGGGGCCAGGCTAACAGCTTCCGGGCACATTCCCCAGGCATTCTCAGTAGGAGACGCCAGGGAACCAGGAGGGACCCAGTCTCCCCTCAGCCAGGAGGGAAGGGAGGACTCAGCAATCTCGTCTCCAGCGAGGAGGACTGGACGCTTCAAGTCTCCAACAGGTCCTCTGCAGATGGTGGGGCGAACGGGCACTCAGACCCCGCCCGACCTGGAGGGGCACTGCAGGGGCACCCTCTGCGGGGGACGGCCTCGGCCCTGACCTCCTTTCCCCGAAGCTGGACAGCAGCAGGGCTGGGATGCTTCTGCCCCTGTTCGCAGCCTCCAGCACAGCAGGCAAAACCCCTAGAGCTTTCTGCCTGGCTGGGTATGCAGGAAAGACAGGTGAGGAGCAGAGCTGAGACCCGGAGGTCAGAGGTCCTTCACAGCTCTCAGGCCCAGGCCAGAAGGCCCAGCGAGCATCGCCTAAGCTGCCCCAGCCCTGTGCCCAGACTGCTTGTTTTTTCTTTTATAACAGGGTCTTGCTCTGTAGTGCAGGCTGGCCTTGAACTCACTGTGTAGCCCATGCTGGCCCAGGACTCATAGCAATCCTCCTGCCTCAGCCTCTCAAGTGTTAGGATTAGAACTGTACACTGTGAGGCCCAGACCAAGTCACAGTGGAGGCACAGATCAGGATGCAGGTGCGCTCCGCTCCTGGATCAGCTTGGGGCCTTCTGCCTCCCAGCTGGGCCCACCCTGGGGGTGGGCGGGGCTGAGGCTCACACCTCTGGAGCCCTGCTGCAACCCTGCAAATGACAAATTCCAACTGAGGGCCAGCGAACACTCTGGGGTAGGCCAGGGCCTCCTCTGTGGGCAGCACCACCCCTCCTAATGCCGCACTGTTGCCTCTGGGGATTTGGGCTCCTTCTCGGTTTCCACAACATTAGCACTAACAAGAATGTGGTAAGAGTCAGGCCATGCCTGTAACCCCAGCCCTCAAGGAGGAGGGTCACTAGGAGTTCAAGGCCAGCCAGAACTACATGGTGAGACCCTAAGAGATCAGAGGTAATGCCAGTCAGCCAGCCAGGCGGGCTGCAAACTTAGCTCAGCTAGTACCAGCAATTCCATTTTCCAGAGGACACTGAGACTGCAGAGGTGCAATGGCCAGCGTGGTCACTGTAATTGGGAGGGCAAGACCCCAGGCTACAGCTCAGAGCAGCCCTCTCTGTGTCTGGGGGTCACCTACAGCTATACTAACACCCGCTTCTCATGTCAGGCTAGACAGGCTAGCGTGACAACGGCCTGCTGTGACCCTGGGGCAATGGAGGCGAGAACAGAAGCACTGGCTGCCAGCCACCAGCCCCGCTCCTAAGCACCTGCCCAGGACACCGCTGCGGTCAAAGTACAGGCCCCTGGCAGGGGAGGGGCAGGCAGGTGGGCAACAGTACCTGAGCCCAGGATGGTGGGCCGGGCCTTGGGGGGCCGGGACCCTGTGAGGGAGCTGGTGCTGCTGCTGCCACCGCTGCCGGTCCCACCACCTTTACACGTCAGCTGCAGAGAGGCGTCCTGGCCAGGGATGGAGATGGACTTGGCTGTGGATGGCGGACTGTGGGGAGAGGACGGCAGGTGTGACTGGGGTGTCCCATCTTAGGATTGGATGAAGATAGGGAGCCCCATAGCCTGGAGGAAGAAGAGACCCTGTCCCCCCACCATCGGGCCAAGGACCAAACTCCCAACGCCCCAGGCGGCCTAGCTGGCACTCACGTCTTGAAGCAGGGGTCTCCGGAGAGCAGGAACATTCCAATGGTGATCTGGGGAAGACGGGAGACTCAGCACAGGCACAGCCGCCTCGTAGAGGGGAAGGGAGCTGGGCCTGGCCGGTGGGGTGCTGAGCAGTGGCAGTGAGGTGAGGGCTGGCCAGGGAGCACACACCATCAGCACCTGCTACTTCGCATCATCACCGAGCTCCTCTGTGGCGTGGCCCGGCTAGCCATGGGGCACAGTGCCAACCCCGGTGGGACGGGGAGCTCACGGAGCCCCGTATGGTGGTGGGGATACACAGGGACCTCTGTGGGGAAGCTTTGAGGACTAAAGTGAATCATGGAGTCGTTCAGGAATTCAGTGTCCACTTGGGCCGACTTTGACAATGGCCAAACATGGCAGTCTGGGCCATAAAATTTGGGATGAGCTTAAGTGAGAGGTGGGAAAGGGGTGCTCCGCTCTCAGGACCCCTAGCCTTAGTGGGAACCACTAGGCTGAGGGTTTTATGGATTATTTCACTTGGTCATGACAGCAGCCCCCAGAGTAGGTGACACCCCAGGTTATAGATGAGGAAACCAAGAGAGGGAAGCGACTGACCACCACATCCTCGTGGGCAGGATGCGGAACAGCAGCCTGAACCCAGGGCCCTCTGAACCCCAGAGCTCTCCATCTGCACCGGCTGAGGGTGTGTGGGGCCCACCGTGGGGGAGGCTGGAAGGTCCGGCTGCTGCCTGGACCCTGGACCTTTCCGGGGGCCTCTGGGAACCCGAGCCCACCACCTTAAGGTCAGCTCGGTGGCGACATTAGGACACACGCCAGGCGGAAAGATGAAGATCTGTACTGGGGGCACAGGCCCACACATCTCTGTTCCTAAGAGGCCAAAGAGAAGCTGTCTGAGGCGGGAAGCTGTGCCAGCCATCAGCGACCTGTAGCCAGCGGGGGGCAGTGCCTGGGCCCCTACACCATGGTGAACGTGAGTCCGGGACATGAGTCAGTTCTTCCCCCAGTACCCACCGGGAGCCAGGCAGTACCTGGGCACTCAGGGCAATGTTTAGGAGCTGGGCTGTGGAGCCCAGTGGCAGCGGAGTTGAGTGCCTGGGCAACCTGCGGCACACCTGGGGCAGCTGCTGTGGTTATGAGATGGGCGACACAAGCACTCGGCACAGGCTGACCTCGCCGAGGGTCTCGCCAGGTGCTCACAGACTGCTGCGGCCCACCCTCTGCCACGCAGGGCCCACACCTTCCCAGCACCTCCTGCAGCCGGGCCAGGATGGGAAGCTGGATTTTTAGCAACGCTCTGGGAGATTCTGATGAGAATTCCAGGTGGGGGTGGGGTGGGAGAGGCAGCGAGGTGCCCGGTACCTTGAGGATGGAGTTGTCCTGGCGGGTGTTCTTCGTGTCATACCCCTCCAGCAGGCAGCAGCGCACCGTGGAGCCCGAGCCTGCAAACTCGGCCAGGTTCAGGTCAGCAAAGCCCAGCTGTGAGGGGAAGAGGCGTGTTGGGAGTCTGCAGGAGTGGGCAGGACCAGTAGATGCCACAAGGGTTAACTGGGCTGGGGTGGTGAAGGGAGGGCAGGCAGAGCCCCTGGGCCTGCCCCATGGCCCCAACTGGCTGTTGCATAACTGGGTCCCAAGGATAGGACTCTGGGTCGGCGGCACCAACGTGGCAAAGCTAGAGCTTGCAACCCTGAGGGGCACAAAGCACCCTTTGTGCTGTATCCCAGTGTGCACCGGGCCAGTGCTCCCAAGATGAAAGGGCATTGTTGTCTGTGACACAGACGCATTGTTCCCTGGGAAACAAGGCTGTGCTGTGGGGCGCTGCCAGGGAGCGGGGAGGGAGGCGGGCAGGCCCGTGGGAACTCGGTGGCAGGGTGGGCTGATGGGACGTGGTAGGCCAGGAAGGGAGGGGACCCTGCAGAGTGAGCAGGATCCCCAGCAGAGTCCCCTGGTGGGGCCCGGGGGGAGAGGCTGGTGGGCCGAGCCCAGGCCCTGGCTAGCGTCTGGGGACTTGGGCTGTTCCTCGGCTGCCTGGGCAGGGGACGGGCTGGAAGGAGGCCATGCCTGCCTGACTAGAGAGCAAAGTAAGGTGAGGGGAGGGAGACAGGCTTGGGGACGTCAGGGACAGTCATGAACATCCGCTGAGCACCAGCTGCGTGTGAGTCTGCACTGTGGGGTTTCGGGGCACAGGCTCCACAGCCCGGGAGCTGGGTGCGGGTCCCAGCCTGCGCAGACTCCCAGAGGGACCCCGCCCACAGGCCAGGGGCGAGACGGTGCGGGCCGGGGGCGTCCTGCCGGCACTTTCTCTGCACCTTACAGACGAGGCGACACAGCTCGGGGAGGAAGGTGACTGGATCAAACACACAGCGCCTGACCTGCAGACAGGATGCGAACCGGACCTGACCAGAACCAGGCCCTGCCACCTCCCCGGGCCTCAGTTTCCTCCCTGGTACAACAGGGTGGAAAGCCTGTGGCAGCAGCGCCTACGCAGAGGGCGGCACAGCACCCGCTGAGACAGTCCAGGCAGTGTGCTGGTCGTTTCCTCCCTAACGGGGTGGCTGCCCCACTCACATGAACCAACCCACGTTTCTGCTCTGACAGCCGCCCCTCCCCAGCTGGCTCCGGCCACCCTGCCCTCTGCTTCTGGCTGGTGTCCTGGGTGGGGGAGCTGTGCCGTGGAGCCCAGGGCCCCACGTGTGCCAGGCTAGCTCTCCACGCCGAGCTCCTGGCCGGCCCCACACTCCGGAGGGTCTGCTCCGGGCAGCGGAGTGGCCGCGGCACTTTCCTCAGGCCTTCCAGACTGGGGCGCTGCTGGGCGCCTCCAGGAGCCTGCGTGGGGAGGTCAAGAGTCACCCCGAGAGGGCGGCTCAGAGAGAGGCGGCAGGACCTCTTCCCCGGCTCTTCCCCACAGCAAAGGCCTCCCTGGTCAGGGCCAAGCCAGGCTATGGAAACCTGGCACCAGCAGTATACTAGGGGTCCTGGGTTTAAGCCCTAGCACCACCCAAAGGGTCCGGAAAAGATCCTAACCAGTAGCAACAGTGCAGTCCCGGAAGGAGGGAGAGAGGAGAGGGTCAGCAAAAGCTGTTCATTAGGAACTTTCACAAGCACTGTATTGCAACCAGGACATGCTGCTGTCAGATCAAGTGCTGACCAAGAATAAAGACATTCCACCAAAGGATCCGTCTTATGGAGGGCTCGGTGTCTCCTGCTTGGGGCAGAGAGGGGCTGGACGTCCTGCGCCACCCATGCCCCCCACCCACCCCTCACGTGGCCCCTCTTACCTTAGAGTAAGCCTTTCCACCTTTCAGCTCCTGCATGGGGAGGGAGAGACAAGCAGCAGGGTCACTGGGAAGCTCTGCACTCCTTGTGGGTCTCCCCAAGTCCCCCTAACTCTGAGCACCAGCAGGGGGACATGAAAGAGTGGAGTAACTCCCCACGTGTTCCCTTGGGGGGTCCTAAAGCCCCCCAGACCATCAGCCCCACACCCACCCTCAGCCCCCACTCACAGCAACCTGGGCCCAAGTCGAGGAGCCCGGCCTCACCTTGCGCACGGACACGCGGAAAACGCAGGGGTCCAGCAGGCCCGTGGCTGGGTTGGCGCTCATCTTACACACGAAGGTGAACCTCTTCCGCCAGCGCACGCAGTTCTCCTGCACCTCCTCCCTGCAGACGGCCGGGGGTGGGGGGGGGCGCGGGTGGGCACTCGGAAGGCAGGCACACAGCCAATGCCTAGCGGCCCTGCCGCCAGTGGAAGGGGAGGCGGCCCTCATTTTTCACTCTGCATCACCAAGGGACCATTATTTTTACAAGAATGTGCTAGTGCAACTGTCGTAAAAACACAAAGAACCACGTACTGGGTAGAGAAGCGGCACGAGGCAGGTCCTCAAGCCGGCTCTGCCACACGCCAGAGTCCCTTGGCCACCACTAAGAGCAGCAATGACCACGATAACCCTAACAGCTGCTGCTGTAAATGCTTCCCATGTGCCTGGCAGTGTTCAAAGAGCTGAAAAGCTGGTGGCCGCTGGACCCCAAGCGGAGGACCAGAGATAGGTGGCCATACCCATGCCAAAGCCTTCCAGCCACTGTCCAGGCAGCTGTTACTGTCACCCATTCCCCAGCCAGCTGGACCTCCGGGGGCTGTGCTGCCTGCCCTCCTGAGACCGATGTCCGGCAGGGGCAGAACAAGGATGGAACCAGCTCCAGGCCCTGAGCACACAACCACAAACCCAGCACTCCGAACGAGGCGGCACCCTGTACCAGCGAGGACTGGGAGCCTCTCCTGGCTGCTGCGGGGGCCTGGCAGGATCTGGGGGCAGAGGCGGCGCATGTTAAGAGCTCTGCACTCCGTAGCAGCGCCCTGCGCTCCCAGCCCCGGCACAGCCAGTGCTCAGGAAGGGCGGGGCGGTGAGACAGGACCTCAGCTCATCCCACCTAACCGGACAGCCAAGTGGACAGCTGAGGAAGTGACCTCTCTGCACCCAGGGAACCCACAAAACATGGACAGCTGCCAGAGTGGGTCTGAGTCAGGCGGCTGCTGAACAGAGAGCCCAGGAGAGCTTGTCGGGGGAACCCATGGGCGCATGGGGCCAGCAGTGCCCTCCTAGGTCCCAAGACCCCCACCACAAAGGTTAAACAGTTACCACTCATGACTCAGCTCTTCCACCCCTAGGGAAACGCCCAGCGGAAAGGAAACCTTTCTGTCCACACAAAAATTTGAGTGTAAACGCACAGCAGCATTATTGACAACAGCCGAAGAGGGAAAGGCAAGCTGGACACTGGTGCCTATAAATCCAGCACTGAAGGTTGAGGCAGGTGGGTCACAAGTTCAAATCCCACCTGGACAATGTGGTGAGACTCTGTTGCACAATTGAAAAAAAATAAACAGGGTTGGGGATGTAGCTTAGTGGTAGAGCTCTTCTGAGTTCAATCCCCAGTACAGTTTAAACACACACACGCACACAGACAAAACCCAGGGAAAGCAACCGAAATGTCAGCCAACTGGAAAACGGACAATACCATGTGGTCTCTTCATATGATGGAACAACAGGGAAACGCAGAATATATACACAGTACAATGTGGATTAACCCTAAAAACACTGACGCTAAGGGAAGGAGGGCAGACACAAAGAACAACATGGCACCTGGTGTCACTTACAGGGAAACCTACAGAGGCAGAGCGAACCGGTGGTTGCCGCGGGAACGGGATGCCGGAGGAGAAGGTGTGCTGGCCAGGGGGTAGGACCTGCTTGGTGGGATGAGGCAAATGCTCTGCAAATGACTCTAGTTACGGCTGCAGGGCCCTGGCGGGGGCGGGGTGCAGTACAGTGGTAGAGCACTTACCTAGCATATGCGAGGCCCTGGTCTATCCCAGTACCATCAAAACCAATGATAAAAAGTTAAAAAGAATCTCTGTAATACGTATTTTAAATTTGTGAATCACATCATTTATGAATTACACCTCAATAAACGTCTCCCCCTAATAATGTCACGGTGGGTCAGATAAACGGAAACGGAGAACACAGGGCAGGGAAGGTGGGCACCGGGTAGAGATGCAAAGGGGGGTGCTGCTGTTTCAGGGTGATGGCCCGCATGGGGGCAGTGACACCTGAGTGCGGCTAGGAGTGAAGCGAGGACGGAGTGAACACCAAATGCCGAGGCTCTCACGTGGTGACAACACAGCACATGGCCCAACAGCGTGGGGCCCACAGGCTGAAAAGGCCAGCAGACGGGGCCAAGGTCAGTGTGGGGCAGGCGCTGGGCTCTGCTCCCATCCAATCTTATTCTGGTTGTTTTGTTTGGTTTTGAGACAGGGTCTCGCTTTGTAGCGCAGGCTGGCCTTGAACTCACTGCGATCCTACTGCCTCAGTCACCTAAGTGGTGGGGTTGCAGGCCTGTGCCACCACGCCTGGCCTCAAGTCTCATTCTGACAACAGCGGTCTGGCCCCCGTGGACCACGGCTTAGGCAGCAGCAGAGAGCAAACCTGTAGCAGGCAGGGAGCAAACAGAGACCTCTCGGCAGGCAGAGGCCAGGTCTGCAGGCGGCGGTGGGGCAGCAGCGCACCACCTCTCCCCGCCGCTGGCCTGAGGGCAGTGAAGTGGGGGGTATGATGGTGGGGGGGTCTGAGGAATGAGGGTTAGTGCCTGGGAACAAAGGCTGATAGGGAGCCCAGCACAGGCTCTCCCTCCGCCTTCCCTGCTGAGGGCGGGCCATGGGAACGCCCCGCCAGGAAGCCCGAGGCCCGTCTGTGGTTCCTGTGGCCCTGCCAGGCCAGGGGAGAGAAAGCCACGTGGGGCTCTCCCAGACTCAGGTGACGGGCGTGTTCCTTCTCCCGCAGGAAGGTGAGCCGGGGCAGGCCTCGGGATCACGGGATCGGCGAGGGCCTCCCTCCTGTTTGCACAGCACGCTGCACAATCACCTATCAGACGGCGCCACTCCCAAAGGCAAACGCTGTGAGGGTGAAGTCAACACCGCGCAGTGCCACACGGGCCCGGACCCTGCAACACCGGCAGGTGCCTGTTCTCCTGGCCCTCTTTTTGGATAGGGAAAGTGAGGCTCAGAAACGCTGCACAGCTCACCCAAGTGCCGGAGCTGTGGGCAGCAGAGCTGTCTTGGCCCCAGGCCTTCGTGTCCAGGGTCCGTGTCACACACCCGCAGAAATGACTGCCTCCAGGACTGCAGGGCTCCCTCGTCAGACCCAGGGCCCCTCGGAGGGCACCCTCAGGTGGCCAGAAGGGGTCCCAAGCACAAGGCGGGGCAATGAGGTAGGGGGAGGGGAGCTCATAAATAAAAGCAAGAGAGGGAGGCCAGGGCAGGAGGATCGCCCTGAGTTTGAGGCCAGCCTGAGACACAAAGCGAGACTCAAAAACCAAAAATAACAACTATGAAGATTAAGGATGGTAAGCACCAAGCAGAGAGCTGTGAGCCCTCGACTGGGCAAGAGACCAGGTCGGGTCTGAGGAAATCTCGGCCTTGATTCATCCAAATCTTTTATTGAGAACCCACTACATGTCAGGCACTGTTGAAGGCCCTACAAACTAAGCAGTAAACCAAGGAAAGAGGGCCGGGGATATAGCTCAGCGGCACAGCACCTGCCCGGCAAGCGCGAGGTCCTGAGTTTGATTCCCAGTTCCCCCTGGGAAACTGAAAAAAAAGAGAAAGTCCTGTCCTGGAGAGGGTGATTGGCTGGCAGCTGGTAGGAGACAGAAGTAAGCAAGGTGAGCCTAGAGGTGATAAGTGCTATGAGAAAAATGAACAGAGGAAGGAGGCAAGCAGTGCACAGCAAGGGGGGTGCGCAGGAAAGATGACCACGGAAGGTCTTAATGGGGAGGTGACACTGGTGCAAAGAGCTGAAGGGCGTGGCAGGGAGCCACATAAGATACCTAGAGAAGAGCAATCCAGGTACACAGGAGCAGTGAGTGCAAAGGCCCTGTGGCAGGAATGTACCTGACCTGTGTGCAGAGGAGCAAAGAGGCCAGTGTGGCTGCAGCAGGGACAGTGAAGAGCAGACTGGTCAGAAAGGCGACCACAGAGTCTTGACCTCAAACTTACAATGGAATCAGGTGGAAACACCAGGAACTGCGAGCATTCACATGTGTGTGAAGGCCCACAGGGCAGCAATAACAGCTGGGCACAGACAGGAATGGATCAAACGTGCCACAGAAAACTGTCCAGCAGCATGGAACAGGCAAACCGCCCGAGGGGAGGCAGGCAGGCAGATCTGTGCTCACCAGCAGGGAAACACAGCCCCTTCTTAGCTGCAGAACAACCAAGATGCAGAAGGGGCTTTTTTTTCCTTCCTGTACTGGGAGTGGAACTCAGGACCTTGCACTTGCCAGGCAGGCGCTGTGCTGCTGAGCTATATCCCTAGCCAAGAAAGGACTTTGTTCTTTAAAAAAAAAAACAAAACAACAACAACAAAAAAAACTTTTGAGACAGGGTCTCACTATGTAGCCCAGGATGGCCTCAAACTCATGGCGATCCTTCTGCCTCAGCCTCTCAAGTGCTGGGATAACAGGTGTGCACCATCGCACCCAGCCTTATTTACTTGCACAGTATGTGGGGGGCGCCCGCAGGGTGTCTCTAACCCACTGGCAGCACAGGGTGCCTCCCTGGTGGCGTGGCTGGGCGGCCCTCCCAGCCCAGTTTCAGGGTGTGCTTTTAGCTCCCCGCTGCCTGCCAGGGACAGGTAATTACAGAGGCCGGTTTCGTTTTTAGCTTTAAGATGTACAATTAGACGTGCAAATCCTAGCGAGGCAGGGCAAGCCCTCCACCCACCGCAGCCACTGCGGTCATCACAGAGGCCTGATTCAGCTATTTCTGAGCTGTCCTGAAATAGAGCAGAGAACCCCACCAGACTGGTGTCCTCAGAACTCCCCCAGGCTCTCCTGGGGGTGGGGAGACCAGCCCAGCCACCACCACCTGACCCGCTGGCCCACCCCAGGCATCCAGGCCAGTCAGTGTGGGAACCAGAACCCAAATGCTGAGCTGGACCTCCACAATGCACCTGCAGATATACAGAGGGTGTCAGCTTGGGGGGTGGGGCACAACCTGAGATCACCTTCTGGAGGAGTCCCCGGTGTACTGGGGGAGGCAGCGTTACACAGGAAATGACAGCCAGCTGCGGGGGGTCTCAGGGGAGAAGGGCTACAAGGATGCTGAAGCGGAACAGGGACAGCTGAGTCTCAGGCAGTGGTGTCAGAGCCAGACCCCAAGTCTGAAGCTGGGGTGAAGATTCATTCGGAAGAAGGATGTCCCAGGCAGCGGGGAGACCCATAAGAAGGGTGTGGCTCTCAGGGCAGCAGAAAGAGGGTTTGGGGTGGGGTGAGGCTGCCAAGAAACAGGGGAAGTCCCGACTCAGCGAGCCTCAGTATGCCTGGAAAAGGGGCTCTAGCGCCTGCTGCACAGGCTGTAGGCGTGACCCCATGGTGCCGAGTGGTGGGGGAGCCCATGGGTTCCTTTCTCCATTGCTCAGCCCAAGGGGACGCAAAGCCTTCTGCCAACACCATCTGTGTGTGTGGCCGCCTCTACCTAGCACTGGCCTCACCATGCCTCGGGACACGAGGCCCAGCAGCTGGCCACCATCAGGGCCCCATGCAGGTAGGACCGCATCTTCCGTCTCTGTCACCACCGTCTCTCCCCAGGGTCAAGATGCAGCTGGCAGAGGGCTGTGCTCTGTGCTCTTGCAGAGAGGCTGCTTTGGAACACGATCCTCTTGGGTGCACCTTTAATCAGTACCAAAATGATTCTAGCACCTGAACATCTGTTCTGCCCACAGCCTGGCCACAGGCCTGTGAGCTGTGCCCCACTCATCTCACTTTTCCAGACAAGGAAAGTGAGGCACACTGAGGGTGGGCCAGACCCAAAACGCTGCACGCCATCCTGGATGCTGCTGAGGTGCCGCCTGCCATGACTGCCACCCCTTCGCCCTGTTCTTCAGTCAGTTGCCCTCAAAAACAGGAAGCCAGGTGGTGCCCCCTCTCCCAGCAAGGAAGGCTCCTGAAGAGACCTGGATGTGGTGAAGATGGCGGGCCAGGCTGAAGTGAGACGCTAACCTCAGCCTCTCAGACGGTGACATTTGGGGCTCACAGCAGGAGATGCCCAGAGTCTGCGCTCCGCTGTTCCTGGAAGTCACTCCCTGCCACGTCCCCAGCACTGACCAGGCTGACAGTGTCACTGCCCAGCAAGCAACAACATCCCAGAGCCATGGCAGCCCTGGGTTCCTGCCAGGCAAGGGCTCACGCTGTGTGAGCCACCTCCTGGCCACAGGCCCCAGAGACCAACGGGTCCACGGGTTGGCTCCCCAGAGCTGGCACCAAGGTCTACACAGGTGGCAGTCACCACAGAAGCAGAGACTCAGGCAAAGGGAACCCTGGGGATCATTGGGGTGACCTAACTCACGGTACAGGGCTCCAAGGGGACGCCATGGCCACCCTCAGCACATCCCATTCCCTGCTCACCACCACTGTGTGCTTGGCATGGGGTCTGGTCCCGGAGGGAACAGGCGCTGAACTCACAAAGTGGGCGGAGGAGGCCTGGCTTCCCGGACTTGAGGGCGCATAAACACAGCCACCAGCCTGTCCCATGTGAAGATGCCCAGGAGGCCTTGCCAGAACCACGGACTGTCAGACAGGGCTTCCCTGCCCAAGCTGCCCATACCCTGCCAAGTACAACCCCGGGGGTGGCAACCAAAGAATGTGTCCAGACTGCCGAGTCACCACAGGTGACTAATTACTGCAGACCTTGGAAGTACCGTGAAACCCAGGTGACTCGGGTACAGGGAGCAGGGTGCCTGACACAGCTGTGTCTCCCACGTGGGACTCGGGACTTCCCAGCCCAGCTGCACTCTGGGTCCCTGAGAGGGCTGGTCCCTGATCAGCCCCTGTAAGAAGAAGTCTCCAGAGCAAGCTCCATCACACGAGTCCCTGCCTGCTGCCCAGCCTGCCCCTCTGGGTCATGCCCATGCCCAGCCGGGTCCCAGGAGCCGATTCCTGGAGGAACAAGAGGCTGCAGTGATGCAATCTGGGTTCCTGGCTGATGAAAGCCAGCCCGGGCTGGGAGAGCGAGAGTCTAATAAGGAAACAATTTAAATCCACAACATCTGCCAGTGTTTCCCTGAAGAGAAGTGCGCGCAACCGCCTGGGGAGGGGCCCGCCCCGGGACCAGCCGAGGCATCCAGCCAGGGGCTGTGGGGTGGAAGAGCCAACGTGGCAGCCCAGCAGCACAGGACACTGCCAGGAGTTCAGGGCCACATGCAGGGAAGCAGCTCTTCCAGTGCTGGCACGCCAGCCCCTCCTCCCGCTGTGAGCGGTGAGAAGTTCCTAGAAGCCAAAGCACTTGCTGGTGCCTGACAATGAAGCGCTGGAGGAGCAGCCTGGAGCCCAAGCTGCTGTGTCTGCTGTCCTGCCAGTGAGCCCTGAGGATGGCCCGGGAGCACGGGCAGGCTGGGAGGAGAGGATAACATGAGCAAGGGACGCAAGCAAGCAGAAGACAGCCCACATGGGATTCAGAGATCGGGGACAAAGGGTGAGCGGCCGGCAAGCTGCTCAGGCTTGCGAGGGAAGCGCAGGGATAGGAGGCAGGATTCTGAGGTCAGAGACACCTGGCTTTCGAATGCCGCTGCTCTCCCGGCCAACGGTGAGACTGACCTTCAAAAAACCCAGCCCAGACAGGTGCCAGTGGCCCGCTTTTACAGACATGGGCTACCCTGCTCTGCCCTCTGTCCTCTGAGCCAGCTTAGAACCCAGGGTAACTGGATTCTCAGTTGACCCAGGGTCTTACAGCCCACTGGGACAGCAGGTGTAAGAATCCAATGTAAACTGCTGACTTGACCAAGTGCTGGTCCAACCCCGCACACCTGGGCCAAGGGGTCCCTACCTCCCCGTGTGGCCCAGCCTGGCTCCTGTTTCCTGGGTGTCCTCCTGTGTGCTAGGGTGCTTTTTGGGCATCAACTTTCTGATTCCACTTCTCAGATCAGGACACTGACACCCAGGGAGTCCAAGTCATTGTTGTATACCACATAAAGGGCAGGGGTGAGAGGGGTCTGCACTCTGAGCCGCATCCTGCAGGATTCCTGAGAAGCCTGCAAAGCAGGGGAGCCATCTTCAGGCCCCATGGTGGCACGAGTATCCATCAGGCCCGGCCCCGGGCCCTGGGCTTTGGGGACTGACCCTTCACTGTGAATATCCATGCTGAGGAAAGATGGGTTTGGGGACCAGGCTCACACAAAGGATCAGAGGGATGTGGCTTCAGCCAATCCCATCAAGACCTGCAGCTGCTGGGGACGAGGTAGCTCAGTCCAGGCTGGAGAAGGAAGTGGCAAATGCTTCCCAGCAGGCAGGCTCTGCACAACCGCCTAAGATCAGCCTCCCTGCTCCCGGGTACCTCCTTCATGTCAGCAAGTGTCAGGCACTGGACCAAGAGCTGTCCCTGGGACATTCTGGAACCCACAGCCCAGGCAGGGAAGTCACGTGGCCAAGGGCTCTTGGCTGGGAGTAGTCTATGATCTGAACCCAAGACTGTCTGACCCAGAGTGCCAAGCTGGACCCCCCTGCCAAGTCTGGGGTAAGCCAGAGGTTCCAGAAATTCAAAGCAAGAAGACAGTGGGTGTCATGCTAAGTTTCGGTAGCAACTTCCCCTCGAAGGCAAGACCCATGATGGTTGCAAATGGAGTTGCAGGGCCAGTTGTGCTCAGGGACTTCCCTTCCTGCACCTGTCAGACTCAGCGGGCCGTTCAGAGGCATGGGGATGCAGAGACTGAGGGCCCAGGGCCTCAGTCACACTCTGCCTCTGCCTCTGCCTCATTAAGCTGCTTCAGGACCTGGCACAAACAGGGTAGGCACCCATGCTGAACAGGAGACGGGCCGACAGCCTTTCAGAAGTAACTGTAGAGAAGGACCTCAAGCTCCTCTCCAAAGCATATGGTCCAGGAAGCAGGCAAGGTCACTGACCCAGGCCCTTCCCCTTCCCCTTCCTACCTGACGACCATGCATCTAGTCATTTCCCCAGAGCCTGAACCGGGCTGGGACATCAGAGAGGTGGGCTGGCAGGTGGCCCAGGCACGTGTGGCCACTCCTGGTTGACTCACATCTAGGTGTCTGATTCAGCAGAGGAAGCACAGGAGGGATGGGGAGGGAGCCCCATTCCCAGGGCCCAGCTCCTCCAATGACTGGACTCGAGTCACAGGGATGCCTTTCATCCGAGCTCACCCGGGGGCACCCCGGCTTGTGTGGGCTTCCTCTTCCCGGTCTTGCTTTCCGAGACAGTGAAAACAGTGCAGCTCCTGAAGGCAGGGCCTCTGCCGTGTTCCCTGCTGCTGCCCCGTCCTTGGGACGGTGCCTGGCACACGGTGGGTGTTCAGAGGGGTCTTCTGACCAAACAAGAGCCCCTCACACCCCTGCTTCCACAAAGGCTCCCCCAAGTCTCCCCATGCCACCTCCAGGTAGGGACTTCCCAGCTTTGGCTGGGCCTTGTTCTCCACAGAGCCCAAAGGTTGGGGTCAGGGATCGCTGCCATCACTGGATCTGCCGCCGAGGTGTGCCCACTGGTCCATGCAGTATTTCCCTCAGCTTCCTGGCCTTCCAAGGTGACCCCAAGATAATCAGAGACTGCTCAGCCAACGTCACTTTTCCTCCAGTCCAGCACTGACCTAGACCTGTTTTTCCAGCTGTTCTCACAGCTCTCAGAGATTCCAACCACACGACAAAGGACTCAGGGTCACACAGGACACGAGGCCCTGACTCACAGGTCTCCGCCTTCTCCCTGGACACCTGATTCTCTGCAGACTCACGGACAACGCAGGGCCAGTCTCCAACTCCGCGTGCACTTACTGGGCACTTGCTATGGGGCTGGCTGAGCAGGATGCTGGGATACGTCCCAGTGGGCTGGCTCGGTCTTCCTACACCCTCGATGAGGAGGGTTGGCCTCGCTCAGGCCCGGCTCTAACGCAATCATCTTTAGCCGACACAGACCTCTCCCCAACTGCTGAGGCCCAGAGCAGCCTCGTTCGGCACTCAGGGAGCACACACCAAAGGCCAATCCCCAACAGGGCTTGGGACTGGCGCAGAGGGAATGGCAAATCCCCTCCCAGCTCTGCTCATTCAAGAAGAGGGATGTATGTGAGGGTCTCCCCTGGTGCACTCGAGGGACCCAGCTCTAATCGCAATGTTTCAATGGGTGAACTACAGGAAGAGAGAACAACTTCAGGATGACAGGAGAACAGGGGCCTTTCCTTTCTGTTCCTACTCCTGGTCCCCTCCAATCACTGCCCTTGACTGATACCTACTACTGCCAGCCTTTACTGAGCATGTTCTCTGTGCCGGGCTACGAGGGTTACATTCGCCATCTCCTCCATGCATTGAAAAGACGTTTACTGTCCCACCCACAGCTAAGGAAAGCAAGGTTCAAAGATCCAGCAGGCTGGAAGCCCCAGGAAGCCCCCGAGCCTAGGAGCTGCCAAGCCCCACAGCCCGACAGGCCCTGCCGGGGTTTGCAAGAGGCAGGAGGAAAATCCCCAGCCCAAGGAGGCCGCTGGCAGCTGCCGAGATGAACTTACTGCCTCACACACAAAAGCGATGCTCCTAAAGGCAGATGGCTCAGGTCAGCCAGACAGAAAAACCCAGGAAAGTCCCGAGGACCACTTCTGTGTCCAGAGGGCTGTGGCGCCCACCTGGCACCACCAGAGGTGTGGGGCAGCCCAAGGCTCACTTCCAGCAGAGATGTGCTGCTCGTGGGTCCTCTGTGCAGACATCCAGAGCCAGCCCCAGTGGCCAGCAGGACATCACAGGAGCCCCTTTCAGACGCTGACGACCTCACCCTAACTTGCACCCAAATGCCTAAAACTCTACAAGGATGGCAGTGCGCGCTTCTGCTTAGTTCAGTGCTGTCAGGCCCGCGCTCCTCTGCCGCCACTGCAGCAGAGCGCTCATCCTCCACTGCAGAGGATGCCAGGAGTTTTGCTTTCAGTCATCCAGGAGAAGCCACCTTTCTCAGCCGACACACACCCTGCCACTAGCCTTCGTGTTCTGGCGACACAAAGTGGACTTTGATCCGAGCCCTGAGGGGTAGTTGGGCCCTCCCAGGCCACTCTCTAACCCTGGCCATCCCCGAGACCCTAGCCCAACACCACTTCCTCAGGGCCAGTGACTGCCATGTGCTTCTCCTTTAGGGGTCTTGTGGGACTGAAGACCACACCCCAGGACCCAGCAGATGTACAAAGTGCTCAGATAATTGTCACAGAGTGAGGGGGGAGTACACGCCACAGGTGTGCAAAGACCAGCCACTCAAGAGAGGAAGTGGTGGGAGGTGAGGGCACCTTGCGTGTGACGAGGACCCACACTTACGCCTCCCCTGGCGCTAGTCTGTGGAGCTCCTGTCTTGGCAGGTTAGTCTTTTAGCTGCCAGGCGCCTGGCCGAGCCCTGAGCAGGTAGCCCTGACCTCAGGAGCACTTGATGGGAGGAGGAAGCTGAGGCTGCAAAGGCAAAGCCTGGGGCCAGTCAGAGGCACTCAGCAGCTGCCAAGGTCCAAATGCAGAGCCTGTGTGGGGCCATGGCCTCTTCTCCTCCCTAGCTGGTTATGAGATCGCTGCCCTGCAGGGAGCCCACTGAACCCCACCATCAGGCCCGCAGCTGCCTCTCAGTTACAGCCTTAGAGCCCACGGTGGCACCCAGCTGCCTGGTATGCGGGTGAGGGCCGCTCCTGACACCAGCTGATACCTCAGGCACAGGGGAGGGGAGGGGAGGGCCTGGGCTAAGCAGCTGGCTGTGGCTGCCACGGTCCAGCAGCCACACTGGTTCCAAGCCAGGGGAGAAAAGTTCCAGCCTGGGTCAGCGCCAACGCACAGCAAGAGGCCCAGACCTATGATGCAACGGAGGCAACTCCTGCCCATGAAGGGTCCACAGTCTGGGGAAGGAGCTAGACACGGTGTGGGCTGCAGTACCCTAAAATGAGGACTCCAGAAGTGACAAGGCCAAGAAGGCCAGGAATGGCTTCCCAAAGGAGGTGCTGTTGGGGTGGGCAGGAGTTCAGCAAGTGGGGAGGTGGGGGAGCTACAGAAGAGGCAACTGCAGGGCGAAGGAGGAGCACCCAGAGGACCAGGGATGAGATGAGAGCCAACGGGCCGCACAGTCTCACCTGTCACCAGCAGGCTGACGGCCAGTGCCCCATGCTTCCCTAGGGAGCTGTCCTCTGCCTGTCAAAGCTGTCCCAGAGCTGGGAACGCTGAGGGAGCTCCAGGGGGACTTGACCAAGCCAATGGGGCCCAGAAAGCAGGCCAACCCCAGCAGGCTCTGAGCCCAGACACCAGGCGTGCTCCTTGTCACTGTGCCCCGGGACCTGTGAGCGAACCTGAGTGGGAAGCACCCTCCCTGTGACACTGCATCAGTGCCGGTCCACAGAGGAATTCCAGCTGCCACAGAGCAAGTGAGGTGCGCCATCTGGCCCACCAGGGTGACTCAGGCTGGGGCCAGGAGCCAAGCTGGATGTCTGACAGGTATTATCTCACCATGGCCTCTGGAGAACACAGCGAGGCAGACAGCACAGCCCCACCTCCAGGGAGGTCACGGAGGAGGCTGGAGCTGAGCCCCTTGCCCAAGGTCACAGGCTAGGGCAGGCAGCCTGGGTGGAGGGAGAGGCAGAAACCAAAAAGGCCAAGTTCCCTATCAGAGCTTCTTCCGTCACGCACCAAAACAAGCTGGCCACGGGGCTGGGGGCCAACCCCAACCAGTCAGCATCTGGGCCAGGGGGATGCGGGTGACTCCAGCCCTACATTGCAGCGCTCTTCCAAGCCCAAGGCCCAGGAAGACTCAGAGCAAAGCCCAAGGGTTTGCAACCCAGCCCTGTGAAGACACCACCGCCAGGCTGCACAGCACTTTCGGAGCCCGGGGGCAGGTCTGGGGTCCTCAATCCAAAGCCCTTGCAGCAGAGGTGGATGAGGAACCACACATTGCCTCTGTACCCACCTTAGCTTCAGATCTCTTTTAAACTAATCTGTCCCCCGCTCAAACCTTCCCAGGGCTCCCCGGTAGGTGAGCACAGACTTAAATGCTGCAGCATCACTGCCTGGTCCCTGACTCCACCCACACACCTAGTCCCTAGGCTCCAGAGGCCCATGAGCAGGTTCACCAGTGGTCACCCCAGGGCACAAACAGGGCCCCTCAAAAGCCAATTAGGACTTCCAGGCACGGGCAAGCAGGGTTCAAAGTCACCCATGGCCCCTGAGCCACACCCGGGCAAGGAGAGCCAACAGGCAAGACGCGTGACTGCCGCAAGAACCTCTGGCCAGCACAACTTGGGGACAGAGATCCAAGCTAGGAACAGGCCTCAGGGAACAGCCTTGACCCCACAGAGCCGGATCACCTCGGGTTAGCACTGCTGGCAGGCAGGCAGCAGGGGCTGCCAGGTGGTACCTGCCAACAGCATGGCCAGCTGGCAGCAAAGGCCAGGTCCCTGGAGCGGACACTAAGGCCAGGCACAAGCAGGGGAGCCTCAGGCCTCACCAAGGCCACCAGCAGCATTCCCTGCTCTGCTACCACAGCCCTGCTGCCCAAACTGGCCGAGGCCTCCTGACCTCCCTGACAGAGGACTTCTCTCCATGAGCCCCTCTGGCGGTGCATGCAAGGTCTTCCACAGGGTCCACACCAGGGACCGAGGATGTGCCCTGGGCTCAGGAGGAGCCCAGCAGACAGCCCACATTGACGCAGCTGCAAATCCCCTCAGCCAAACACTGCCACGCAGCACTGCTGTCAGATCTTCCAACTTAAAAGAAACTGAAAGTCCAGATTTTTATGTGGATCAACAACCACGGAGCACTGCATGAGCTGACAACATCCTGGCTACATTTGGCCTTTTTGCACTCTCTGAATGTCCATCTTCCAGCAACTCCAGGCAACAGGCCCAGGACCAGGCCTTCAAGACAACGACCCCACCTGGCCACTCTGCCTGCCACCCTCTCTAATCTACCCGCCTTCCTCTTCCTGCCGCTACCCAGCCAGGCCAGGTCAGCACTGCCTGCAGGCCACCTCCAAATGGCTCTCACCAGGTGTGGGTCAGGCCCTGCTGTGCCTTCTCTGCCTGTTCCCCTGCCTCTCCCAGGGCCCCCAAGTCCAGGAAACAGTCTGGGCCATCACCTCCCATGTTGCTTACTCCAGGACCAAGTAAGTGCTCCCAGCCAGGCGCCTCTACTCCAAGGGCTCGGCCCTGCTTCTAGCCCAACCCCTCCACCATCAAGGCTCCCACAAATTGTCCTTCCTCAGGGAAGCTTTCCTTGCCTATGTCTCAAGAGACAGTGACCCCACAAAGGCAAGACCTGGGCCCTAGCGACAAGTGGCCAGGGGCCTGAGCAGAAATGCCTCCCAGGTCTAGTGGGATCCACAAGGACCCACCTCACATCCGGCTGGCTCTTAAGTTTCCATGAGGCGCACCAGGGAGCACGATGGTCTGCTCCCACGCACCTGTGGAAGCCCAGGACCAACGGGTACTCAGCCAGAGTGGGACAGGGACCCATAGTTGTCCCTCCATCCTCCCTGGTGCTCTTAGCCTCTAAGCCCTGCTCTGAGCAGGGAAGTGGACGCCCTGCCCATCTCAGAGGTCCCCTGCACCTCCACACTTCTGCTCCCCTCGCCCCTGGGGACAGGACTGGGTATCCATCTCTGTCCTGCCTTCCTACAGCTCCATGCCAGGATATTCCTGAGAGCAGGCCTTGCATGGCAGTGGATCCAAGTGGCATTCTGCAGCCTCTTCCAAGGACTGCGGAAGCACGGCCCTGCCAAGTGTGTTGAGGAAAGACCAGCCGGTCTGGGCTCCCCAGGGACTGGGCCTGGGCACACGGCCTCCAGCTGCACAGCTGACCTGTCCAAGGCAATGGCCCTCCGCGGCCTCCCATCTGGGTGGGCACCAGTCCATGCCCACAGAAAGCAGGCAGCGCCTGTGTGGTGAGCACCCAGGCGCTTTTTCAACAGTCTGCCCAAATAAACCCCACTGAAGGCCACCAGAGCGCTCCAAGCTGCCAGAGAAGAAAAGGACAGGGAAGTGGACTCTTGAGTCTCAGGCTGCTTCCTGGACAGCCAGGCACGCAAGTTCAGAGCTGGAGGGGCCCCTGCAGCAACCTTTCTCTCCTAGCCCAGCCCACCTTCTTTGTGCAAAGACGGGTACTGAGGTACAGGGGCAGAGATCAGGGCCAGACTAGATTCCAACTGGCTGTGCCATTTGGTCCTCCTGTGAGTGATCGTAGCAAGTCACTTCTTTGTGCCAGGCTTCAATCTCTGCATCTGCCAGCTGAAGAGATGCTCTCTCCTTTCTCTCCTCTTGGTGTGACATAAATCAGAACCTTCCTTGCATTCCACCCCCTGGTACCACCAGCCACATGCATGGGACAAACGGAAGGACCCGTACCAGCTGGAAACAGAGTCCCTGGGATACTGGGGATTATTTTTGTCCAAAGACAGTCTTGCACAGCTCGGTTACTTCCTAACTCACCAGACTGAGTTAAGGTTCTGTATCCCTCCCAGGATGCCCTCACCCCCAAAAACCTCCCAGATGCCATTTGAATTCATCTGTCTGGGAAGCCTCTCTAGGGACCCCGGCAAATGCCACTGGTGCTAGCCCATCTACGCCACTGACTTCAACGCCACTCCCAGCTTATGGTCCTGGGCCTCCAAACTATCCAGCTCTGTGTTTCCAGTGCCACCCAACTCACTGAAAGGAGCTTTTTCAAAGGCCTAGGCGTGCCATGTGGAAGTGCTACAGCTACTTCTGACTCACTCAGATTCAGGTCTTCTCTCCCTGCCATTCTGTGGCTGACTGACACCTGGCCCAACCACTTCAACTTTTCCTGAACCTGGTGTCCTCACCTGTAAATGGAGACAACAGCCTCGGCTCACGGAAGGTTGTTGGGACTCAAAAGATCATGTGTGAGGGGCACTCAATCAGTCCCCAGGATACAGCAAATGCACATTCAAAGCTAGTTTGAAGCATAACAGAAAAATTATTTTCCCAACTTCCATTTACCACCCAGTGACTTCTAGCATGTGTTTCGTCTCTCTGCCTTAGGTGCCTCTCCAGAAGCGCCTGAGTCGGCTCATGGAAATGCCAGCTGCAAAACACTCAGCTCAGGGCCTGAGCGCCCAGAACATAGCGGCTGTGGGGATTACTGCCTGTCAGGAGGTGCCGGCAAGATGAGGCCGAGGAACAGTGTGATGCATCACCTGCTCTACCTGCTTAAATTGGGTCAGGCAGAGCTGTGTACCCAGCTGTTGCCATGGCACCCAACACAGGGAAACATACTCCAGCTAGGAGGGTGGATGCTGCAGGGGTGGGGCCTCGGCTGCTTCACTCTGAGCTGCCAAGCACCAAGTCTGAGCCATCTCAGAGGTCCCTGGGGTTTGGGAAAATTACTGCTGGATGTGGGCCGAGGACCTAAACAGGTTCAGTCACCCCAGACCCTACCCCAACTTGTAAACAATGGGGCCATGAGGTGGGGATCCTGGGCTACAGACCAGAGTGGGTGGGGTGTGGGTGGAGGGAGCAGGAACCCAGGAACCTCAACTCCTGGACAAAAGCCAAGGCAGCTCTGAACTGGCTTTAAATTCTCGGCAGCCACACCTGCCAGCAGCAAACGGGCACCCCGCACCCACTAAGTGCCCAGCCACGGGGGGCCTCAATGTCAGTTCCTCCCTTCACAGCCCCACTCAGGTTTCATGCAGGCTGAGGCCTGGGAAAGGCTGTCTGGGCTCAGCTGGGCTTGGGAAATCAGAGGCCCCTTGCCAGAGGGGAAAAAGAGAAAACAGACATGGAATCCAGATCATGCGGGCTAAGACCTGGAACTTTCCAGACTTTCCTGGAATGAGGGGGCAGATTTAGAGCCATGGAGAGGCTGACAGGTAGGGTGACAGTGGTCACAGAGCCTGGAAGGCCAGGTGAGACCTCAGCCTGTGGTTCAATGTCAATTCCTTGGTGGGATTCATGGGGCTGGAGGGGGGAGCGCTGCTGATCTATGGGAGACAGAGGGTCCCCCTGAGACCCCCCTGGAAGGGCTGTAGCCTGGGCCTCTCTGCCCACAGCAACCACAAATACAGCAGCATTTTGCCTGAGTGGAACATGGTACACAGATTATCCATTCCCCTCACAACCTGAAGAGTGGGTCTCACTTCTCCATTCCACAAGAGGAAACTGAGGCTCAGAAACACAACAGGATAGTGATTAAAAGTACATTCTAAGTTGGAAACTAGGGTTCTGCTGTATTAACGCGGGCAAATCACTCTGCGTCTCAATTCTCACTCCTCTGTGGGGACTCCACCTCTACCCGGCTCCATGTTACAGTCAAGGGGTTGAGACCAACAACTCCTGGTTCTTGAGATCAGAGAGGTTAGATAGCTACGAAAAACCCCCAGGAAGTGACTGGCCAACCCCAGGCCCCAGCTCTGAGCACAGTGGGCCACTGTGTCGGGTGGCTGTAGGACCCCATGCAACTGAGGATCCCCCTCCCCTCCAAGAGGCAGTCCTTAGATAAACTGCCCCCAGCAGACCAGGGAGCCAGGGCATGGAAAAGGCACCCCGCACACACCAAACGGCTGCACAGTTCCCTGCCTCCCTGCAGAGAATCCAATTTCCGTATTCATCCAACAGGTCTCCCAACAGGCCAAGTTCAGCTGATTGCCACCTCTCCTGAGGTTCCTGGCAAGCCACTTGCTTCCTCTTTCCTGGCCTCAGTTTCTCCATCTCAGAATTGCAGCAGCCTCTGCTCACTGCCCCACAAGGCCTGAGGAGCAAAGGGCAGGCTGGGTGAGGTGGGGCAGCATGCGCCAGGCCCTGCAATGCATTCTCTACTGAAAATGCTCCGGAACTCTGACAGAGAACTGTATCAGGCCCAGTTTCCAGAAGCAGAAACAAGAGCCCAGAAAGAGCCTGGATCCAAATGCCCATCTGTCCAACTCCAAGGATCACTCCAGGCAAGCCAGGGCTGTGACTCCAGGTGGGCCCAGGGAATGATGGGCAGCCTGGGAGCTCAGTCACCTTCAGCAATAAGCTGGGCAGTTGGCCCTGCCAGCATGGGGATCAACACAAAACCAAACTCAATCCGCAGAGAGGGCAGCAGCCTTCTGACAAGGGCATTTGCAATGCAAAGCAGTCCAGCTCGGCCAGAGTCAGAGGAGCACGGTCGCTCAGAGGGGGCTGGGCATGCCAAAATTCAACCATCTCCAGCCAGACCCCGGAGTGCCTGGGATAGGTCCTCTGCAGTCACGCGGGAAAGCCAGAAAACCTGTGCTGGCACCAGCACTACATCACAACAGCTCCAGGTGCAGCTGGGGCACAAGGTGGTTTGGAACACCTTCCCTGCTCCAAACCCCTCTGTTCTCGATACATGAGTCTGCAAGACAGACCTATTGTGGGCCACGCACAGAGCTCCAAAGGGCAGCAGCAGGAACGACTCCCAGATATCTAGCTGGTCACCTGCAAACAGGTGCCTGGCACCCTGCCAGCTCGTTCAGGCCCTGTCTAAATCTATCCTTGACACAGATACCCTGGGGACCTCTTGTCCCAAGGAAGAACTATACATTGCCAAGGAGTTAAATCTCGTCACCCCCTTTCCCTGCAGGAAGGAAATGTCCCAGCTCCTACCTTGACGACAAACTGACAAAATCTCCACCATCTAGCAGCCGGACCTTGCAGAAGAGGACCCCATTCACGAAGGGGACCGCAGTCAGCTCCTCCAGAGTGAAAGTGGTTTGGAATTTGAATTTTTTCTTCTTCATCAAGAAAGCCATGAGCGAGTTCCCTGAGTCTGAAGCCCCAAAGGCAAAAAAAAAAAAAAAAAAAAGCGGGGGGTGGTGGTGCCAGAAATCCCCAGGATTCCTTTTCCTACACCACACCCCCTCCCCAAAAACGCCAGAGCCGACTCCCGCCCAGATGGTGGCGGAGGCGGCGGCGGAGCTGGCGGAGATCTGTGTGTGGAGCTTCGGGTCTGAGCGACCAGTTCAGTGTCCGCGGGCCCGTTGGCTTCACCCTCGGGGAGCCGGGTCTCCAAGAGGCTCGAAGCGGCTGGGGGCTTTGCCGGCCCGTAAACAGCGGAGCATGGCCCGGGAGGCCAGGACTGAGGCGGCCGGCGGCGCGCGAGCGGGCAGCATCCCGAGCCGCCCGGGAAGCTCACGCCGCTCGCCCTGGAGGACCGGTGAGACTGCGAGGTCCGCGCAGTGCCGGTGCAGACGAGGTGTGCGCGGCCCCGCCCCCGCCCCGCTGGCGGCCGGGGGAGGCGCCCTCGCCGTGCTCGCCCCCGCACCTGGGCCCTGGGCCCTGCGCCCTGCGCAGGTGAGGCGGAGGCGGAGGCGGAGGTGGAGGAGGTGGTGGGGGCAGGGCACCCCCGCGGCGGCCGGGACTCCGACTGCCTCTCGGGGAGGCGCGGCGGGGTCTCTGCGGCCCGGGAAGTCCGGCCTCCTCCGGGCGGGCACCGGGCCGGCTCCGGGCCGCGGGGGCGCCGCCTCCTCCTCAGTACTGAGACCCGCACCGCGGGGCCCCGGGGGAGCTGAGAAGCTCTCCGGCTCAGCCGGTGGCTTCCGCCTCGCCCGCTGCCTCTGCCCAGCACCCCGCGAGCAGCACTGCCGCCGCCTGTGCCCACAACTGCAGCCGGCTGAGCCCGACGCTGCGCGCCGCCGCTCGGAGAATGCTGAGGCCCTGAGCGGCCGCCCGCCGAGCCGCGGCCGAGGGCGGCAGGGGCGGGGCGCCGGCCGCTCATTCCGCCCGCGATTGGACGGCCCTTGGGGGCGAGTGCAGAACGCCATTGGTAGACCGCGTCGTGGGGCGGGACTCGTGGGAGCAGAGGGGGGTCGAAGCGCTTGGATTGGTGCACTGCGAGACTAGGCCCTCCTCCCCGGGAACGGCGGGGCGGGACCCGAGGGGCTGGGAGAGGGGCAGGAGCGAAGCTAGGCGGTGGGAGGTTGCGGGGCGGGGAACCCGGGCTAGCAGGGCAGGGAGGAGAGCGCGGGCAGAAGAAAAGAAGAAACAATGACGGGGAGAAACTGAAAACTGTGGCTGGGACGGACTTCCAGAGTTCCGCCGGTCTTGAGCGTTGCGCTCTAAAGCGGGTTTGGAAGATAGTGAGTCCCATTTCTCTGAAGACTACCACCCAGAGAGATGGATGGCCTGGGACCCACGCGGGTCTGAGTCAGGGCAGAAATGTGCGAAAGCTCGGCCGCCGCGAGGTGATTTGAAGCAGTTTATCTCGTAGCCTTGTGACCCAGCTTGTCTTGTTCCAGGCTGTTATCTAAGCCTCTCGCTGTCCTTTCATTTCTTGGACAGTTATGGCTGGTCTCCGTGGCTAGGTTAACTGCTCAGAGGACAGAGAACACTTCGGGAGCCCCGTCTGTATCCCCCAGATCCTCAGCATTTCATTCATCGGTCCCATAATGCGTAGGGACACTGCTCTGAGCTGGGCGGGGACCCAGTGGGAAGCCTGGTAGGCTTGGTGTCTCTGACCCGTCCAAGCTGAAGGGTAGGTGGAGAAGCAGAGGAGCACACAGGCAGCCCTTAGGGAGAAAACCGAGGGAGGCTGGGAGAGGTACTGGGAATCCAGATTCCCCTGGATGCGAGCCTGAGTTGTGTCTGCACACGTAAACGAGGACCCCCATTTCTGATCGCTTCCGGCTTGTGAACCACCGGTGGTACATGCATGACTGTCCCATGGGGTGGTACAAGGAGGGCACCTGATGGGACAAATCATGCATGCACCACCCACCGGTGCTTCAGAGCTGCCCAGCAGCGAGACGTGAATTATGGCCTTATGGTAAACAGATTAAATCCCTCCACGCAGGTTTTAACCTTGTTGAACTCCAGGCGAGTGTTCTTGTCTCTCATCTGGCAGTGTCTGCTCCCAGAGGGGAGACCCTGTGGCTACCTGAGCCCAGGAGGGGATTTTGGAGGAAGGAGCCAGACAAGGATATCCCTCTCTCTCTGCCGTGACCGTAAGTAACCTCAGGCCACTCCAACAGGAAGTAGGGTGGGCCTCCCTGCCCCGGTTTGGCTTCATTTATCTCTGCAGCCTTCAGAGTAGGAACCCAGGAAATTTACCTTCCCTCGTGTCCCACGTGGTGCCTGGGGAAGGAGTGAGACAGTAGAGGACAGGATGGTAGATTTGGGGTGAAACTGCCCTACTTAGAATCCTGGCTCTGCTGCGCATTGGCGGTGTGGGATGGCTGGGTTCACAGATGGGAAGGTGGGGCGTTATGATGCAGCTAAGACCCAGCTGGCAGACCAGTGGTCAGTCAGGTCACACAAACTTTGGGTATAGTTTTTCATGCACACAAAGGAATCTTGCCAGGAATCTTGCATGCTTGTAATCCTAGCACTGTGGAAGCTGAGGCAGGAGGATTGCCATGAGTTTGAAGGCAGCCTGGACTACATAGTGAGTTCCAAGCCAGCCTGAAATAACTAGTGACACCATATCTCAAATAAATAAATAAATAAATAAATAAAAAGTAAAGAATCCCAGTCCTTCTAGAATGCTGTAAGGGCTTCATAGGACTGTGCCTGCCAAAGGCTAAGACCTAGAAGGACAAGAGGATCTGAGCAGGTGGTCAGTAGAGAGCTCCAGCCCCGCAGTTCCCAAATGTGGTCTGTCCTACCTCCTTGAAGGCCTGACCAGAACATAGGGAGCCCAGCACCAAATAAGACCATTTCAGACAAGTGTGGAGAAGGGAACCCAGGGGAATGGACTGGGTCACAGGTCCTGATCCGGACGCAGTGGACAAGGGGGGCCTCTCGGAGGTGTCCTCTCAGGCGAGGTCTCAGTAAGAAGGGGAACCCAAAACCCAGCCGTGGTGGCGCACACCTTTAATCCCAGCACTCGGGAGGCTGAGGTAGGAGGAGTGTTGTGCGTTTGAGGCCAGTTTGGGCTACAACATGAGCACAAGGCCGGCCTGAGTACATAGCGTGACCCTGCCTCAAAAAACTAGGGCTGGAGTAGGGCTGGAGCCGGGCGTGGTGGCGCCTGCCTTTAATCCCAGCACTCGGGAGGCTGAGGTAGGTGGAGCGTTGTGAGTTCGAGGCCAGCTTGGGCTACAACGTGAGCAAGGCCGGCCTGAGCTACATAGTGCGACCCTGTCTTAAAAAAAAGAGCGCTGAAGTTTGGCTCAGTGGCTTAAGTGCCTGCCTGGCAGGTGCGAGGTTGTGAGTTCAATCCCTGGTACTGCAAAACAAACAAACAAACAAAAAAAAACACCTCCGTGAGGCCCGGCATGATGGTGCATGCCTGTCATCCCAGCCCTTGAGAGGCTGAGGCCGGAGGATCACCGAGAGTTTGAGGCCAGCCTGGGCTACACAGTGAGTTCAGAATCAGCCTGAACTGCATAGCAAGACCCTATCCCTTTTCCTCTTTTAAAGATATTATTATTTTTAATTTTTTAATTAGTGCATGTTTGTAGTACATAATGATTACATTCACTGTAGGGGGTTGGTACATGTACAGGACACATTTCAATTCCCTTCTTCCTCCTCCTCAGACTCTATCTCAAAAAATCTAAATAAATAAATAATTAAAAGTAACCTCTGAGCTGGGCGTGGTGGCACACGCCTTTAATCCTAGCACTTGGGAGGCTGAGGTAGGAGGAGCATTATGAGTTCAAGGCCCGCTTGGGCTACAATGTGAGCGCAAGGCCAGCCTGAGCTACACGGTGTAACCCTGCCTCAAAAAACCAGGGCTGGGAGTTTGGCTTAGTGACTTAAGCGCCTGTCTGACAGGCACGAGATTGTGAGCTCAATCCCCGGTGCTGCAAAAATAAAATAAAATAAAATAAAAAAATAAAAGTAATCTCTGGGCCAGGTATGGTGGTGCACAGCTAAAATCCCAGTACCCTGGAGGCTGAAGCAGGAGAGTTGGCCTGAATTTCAGGCCAACCTGTGAGTTCAAGGTCAGCCTAGACTACACAGTGGGATCTTGTCTCAAAAAACAAAAACGAAGGGCCGGGAGCTTGGCTCAGTAGCTTAAGCGCCTGCCCTGGCAAGCGCAAGGCTGTGAGTTCAATCCCCGGTGCCGCAAAAAACAAAAACAAAAACAAAAACAGAAACAAAAACAAAAACGAACCAACAAAAAATTTTAAAAACCAACACTCTCTGAGCCAGGTGTGGTAGCACATACCTGTAATCTCAGCATTCTGGGAGACTGAGGCAGGAAGATTGTAAATTAGACCCCAGCCTCAGCAATTTAATGACTTAGATCCTGTCTCTAAATAAATAAATAAAAGAAAGAAAGAAAGAAAGAAAGAAAGAAAAAGGGGAGCTGGGGATATAGCACAGTGCAAAGGCCCGGTTCAATCCACAGTCACAGGAAACAAAACAAAAAACCATGTTCTGGCTGCTGTGTGGAACATGGCTTTGTTGTCGGGAGACAAGAAGGAAAAGTCTGCAGTTAGGCAAGGAGGCTGTGCCAGCCAAGGCTGCAGGAGCTGGGGTGGCTCAGACCCAGTGACGGGAACAGAACAGGGCCACGTTGTGCAGAAAGAAGGCACAAGCAGCACTCGCTGAGGAGTAGTAGTTACTCAGGGTCACAGTCAAGGTTAACTCAGCCCTTTGAACATTCCCGGGGTTTTAAATTGATCGATTGCTGCAAGGTCCTTGATGCTGGGAGGCTGAGAGCATAAGCCCCGGGAACAGGTAGTGGGATTGCAGGAATTGAGTGGCCGCAGGTTCCAGAACACAATGCAGGTGGGAAAGCGGGGACACCTTCGAGAACCCTTGCCCTAATCCGATCCTGGACAAACTGTGCTGCCCTTGAATTAGCACTGCCGTGTAAACGGCGCCACAGAAATGTGTTTGTAGATGCTTCGATGGCCTCACAGATGTATGATTGAGGAATGGTGACTGTTTACATTTTTAAAAATATATTAGCTAGGCTTGGTGGCACACGCCTTTGATCCCAGCACTCGGGAGGCTGAGGCAGGAGGATCTTTGTGAGTTCAAGACCAGCCTGGGCTCCAAAGTGAGTTCAAGGCCGGCCTGTACTGCATAGTGAAACCCTGTCTCAAAAAATAGGACTGGGGATTTAGCTCAGTGGCCTGAGCATGTGCCTGGAAGGCACGAAGTTGTGAGTTCCATCTCCAGTACCCAAAAAACAAAACAAAACAAAAACAAAAAAATATACATATATGTATATATTCACACACATATATATATACATATATATTTTACAGTAAAAGACACATTGCTATTAATCCTCATCAAAATACCCCCACCATGTAAACCAGGTGTGGTGGCACATACCCAGAATCCCAGCCCTCAGGAGGCTGAGGCAGAAGGGTTGCAAATTTAAGCCCAGTCTGTGCACCTGAGTGATTTAGTGAGAGCTATTTTTTAAAACCTTTTTTTTAATTGATACATTTTAGATATACATAGTGATAACATTCATCATAGGGAATTTGTAACTGTACATGGTATATCTCTTTGTTGTTTTCTAGACAGGGTCTCACTCCATACTATAAGCTGGCCTTGAACTTGCTTATGTAGCCCAGGCTGGCCTTGAACTCATAGCAGTCCTCCTGCCTCGGCCTCCAGTGCTGGGATTAGAGGTGTGTCCACCACACCCGGCTGTGCATGATATGTTTTACTTCTTTTTTTCCCCCATTCCCCTCCTCTCCCTTCAGCCCCTCTTCCCCTCTTTATTTACAAAAACTTTGTTTCCAGTTTTCCTTCTATTTTTTTCTCATCCCTGTTTTAAAATTGAAATAAATAAAAGGGTTGAAGATGTAGCTCCTCGCCAAAGTCCTGGATTTAATCCCCAGGACTGCAAAATAAATGAATACATAATTGCATTTTTAAAAAGACAGAAAGGAGAAATGGCGGTAGGCCCAGGAAACGTCACTTGCCCACTTCACCTGCGGGCAGCACCCAGCTGGCCTGCACTGACGCCAGCTCAGGCTGCTGCGCGGTCAGTCACACCGCACCACGCCGCCTCCCAACCTGTCGGCCAAGGGCAGCGGGCGCTGATTCACCGGTGACTGGACTCCGGGTATTTACGGAGCCAGAGCGGCTGCCGAGCCAGCCAGGCGGCTGACCAGGCAGGCCGCTGTGTGTCCGGCTCCTCGCTGCTATCAGCCGGTCACACCAGACGATAAAGGCGCCAAAGAACTCACCCCCGGCAACGCGTCCCCTTGAGCCTCCCACGGCCAAGTGCACAAGGCTCCTGTTGATCGGTCAGCCCGCCCTCTCCTGCCCAGCTGACCGTGGCTCATGGAGGGGAGTCACAGTTCACCGTGGCCCTGGGTCCCGGCCCAGGGTTTACTGAGTCAAAGGAAACTTGCAAATTTGCCACTGAGAAAGAGGTGATGCCAAGCTGCCAAACAACAAGGCTGGACAAGTTTTGTTCTGTTCTGTTTTTTGTTTTGTTTTGTTTTGAGACAGGGTCTCAGTATGTATTTCAGGCTGGTCCTGAACTCACTGTGTAGCCCAGACTGATCTCAAAACTCACAACGATCCTCCTGCCTCAGCCTCCTGAGTGCTGGGATTATGGGCATGCTCCGCCACACCCAGGTGTTTTGCTGCTATTTATTTGTAGTAGTTTATTACATATTGTGCTATCAGCTGCTGTGATATATGTTGAAGTCTTCCTTTTACTTCTCCCTAGACTTGGGTGTGTGGTAGTGTTTGGTCTCCCAGCAGCCGGTAACCAAGCCCTGGCTGAGAGACAGGAGCTGAGCTATTTTAATGGAGGGAACACTGGGTTGGGAGTCAGGAGTCCAGGCTTGATGTCCGCCCTTGCCTGTGACTCACTGTGTGACTCTGAATCAGTCCCTGACCCCTCTTTCCTTTAACCAGTCTGAGGGCCTGTCTGTTTCCACGATCTAGACTGGCACTGTCTAATGGGATTTTTGCTTGACCGAAATGTCCATATCTGCACTGCTCAGGATGCTAACTGGCCATGTGGCCGATGTGACTGAGGACTGACTTTTCATCTTAATTCAATGCAAATTTAAGTGGGTGTGGTGCTGCACACATATAATCCAAGCTCCCCAGAGGCTGAGGCAGGAGGATCACAGGTTTGAGGATAGTCTGGGCTACATAGTGACTTCAAGACCAGCCTGGACCATGTAGGGAAACCCTGTCTGAATAAATAAATAATCATTCAAATTTAAAACTTAAATAGTCAGAATGGCTAATGATGACCGTATTGGACAGGGCTGGGAGAGGAGGCCTCCACCCAGAGGGAACTGCATACAGACTCACCGTTAGGCAGGAGCTGGAGAGGCCCTTGTAACTTCGTTTCTCCAAGCCTCAGTTTCCTCATCTGTTCAGTGCAGCAGCCCCTGGGGTTGTCGGACAGATCTGATACCTGAGTGTGTGTGAAGCTGTAGGGCTGATGCTGCAAAATCAGGCCAGGTGCCCAGGCAAAACAGGAGAGTGCTTGCCCTATTTATGTCACAGCTAGAGATGGAGGGATGGCTTTCCCCAGGGTCGCCAGGTTCCCCCTTCACTTCCAGTGCCCGCTGTATCTTCCTTTTCGGTTTTGTGGGGGTTTTGTTTGTTTGCTTGTTTTGAGGCAGGGTCTTGCTATGTAGTTCAGACTGGCCTTGAACTCACTATGTAGCCCATGCTGGCTTTGAACTTCTGGTGGTCTTCCTGCCTCAGCCTCCCGAGGGTTGGGATGACAGGTGTGTACTACTGTGCCCAGTTTAGCTTTCCTTTCCTAAATTAAGGCTTCTGTTCCAGACCTCTCCCCAGGCCTCAAAACACCAACAGGGCAAAGTCCCAGCTCTCCCACCTATATGTCAGACAATAGGAGCTAGCCCTGCCCACGTGTTCCTGCCCTTTGTGTTCCTGCAGAGCCACCCAACGACCTCCCCGTCCTCACCTGCGTCTGCCTCCCACCCCTGCCTTCCAAGTCTGCCAGACCCTTCATTCATTCACTTTTCATTCACAGGTGTTCAACCTACCATCTACCAGAGAGTGGGCTACAGCTGTGAGGGGCAGAGGCCAGGGTAGTGTAGGCAATCCAGGTGGGCTTCCCTGAGGAAATGGCATGCATGTGGATCTTGAGAAATAGGTAGAAGACAGCCAGGAGAGAGGGGACATGGTTGGGGGAACCCCGAGCTGGTCCATGGCAGGAGAAAGCTGCCAGAACCACGGGCAAGGCTGGAAAGGGAGGCAGGCCCAGTCCCACAAGGGGGCTTTGTAAGCCTTATTAAGGGTGTTGTACTTTATCCTAAAGGTAATAGGGAGCCATGGAAAGTATTAGGGAGAGCATGATATGATTAGTCCAGGATAGCTCCCCACAGGCCTTTGCCTGCTCATAGGAATCAGTAACATTGCTCCCTTATCTTTCCTTTCTCTAGCTGCCTGTTTTCAAAATACTTCATGAAGCTGGGCAGAGTGGCACATGTCTGTAATCCCCAGAACTTGGGAGGCTGAGGCAGGAGGGTCACCACAAGGTCAAGGCCAGCCCAGGCTACATAGTGAGTTCAAGGCCAACTGGACTGTCTCAGAAAAACAAAAATCCAAATACTTCCCCAACACACTTCCAGGGCCTGCCTATTGCCCAAGAGGTGAGAGGGGTTTAGATCTCAGCCCTGCTACTCCTTGGCCCTGTTGTTTTGAGGAAGATGTCCACCTCCTTCACCTCTTGTGTCCTTCCCGTAACAAGGAGATATGACACTCACCTTGCACAGTACATAAGTCACCAAGTCCATGGCCTGGAGCCACCAAGGAAGTGGGGGCCAGCTGAACCTCTTCTGTATGGGGTCAGACCAAAGCCGTGACGGAGGCTGCAGGGGCTTCCCAAAGCCTGAGCAGGAGTCACATCCGGGAACTGTCCCTGGGCTCTGTGGCTGGGGCAGGAAGCTGCGCTGGGCCCCCTGGCAGCGACCTCCTGAGGCTGCGCTTGGGGGCCTGGCCGCTCCCAGCTCTCACCCAGCGGCGGCACTTACATAACTTGGCGGGGGCCCAACACCTCTGCCCCAGTGATCAGGGCCGTGCTTACCCAGCAGGGGTGTGCCCAGGTCACCACCCGGTCCCCTGGACTCCTGCACACCCAGCCCCGTGGAGCTGTGCTTGTTGGCTGAACTTGTAGTCACAGTTCTGGTCTTAACTACCAGCAATAGCTTGTTTCGTGCTTTGTTTTGTTGAGACAGAGCTTTTCTGTGTCATCTAGGCTGGCCCTGAACTCCGGTGATCCTCCTGCCCCAGCCTCCCAAATGCTGGGATCACAGGCGTGCAATACCACACCTGACTTCTTTTCTACCCCCTGCGACCCCCTTTCCAGCGCCAGTAGGGAATCTGCATTGCTGAGGTTACCCCCGTGCATCTCTGTTTCCCAGGTCATGAAGCTGGGAGCCGGGAACCCTGAGTTTCAGTCTCCCACGTAGCCTTGGGGTCCTTCTTTCCCAGACCTTGGTGCGCATTCCTGAGGTGAGGGAGGCGTGAACACAGTGCTCGCTAGGGGTCCTGCTCCGAGTCTGTGTCCCAGGCCTGGAGCCCCATGACCGCGTGCCTGACCGTTTCCTTCCTTCTGTAAACACTGACGGTCCCAGAGTCAAGCTTCACTTCTGCGCTCAGCTGTGTGACTTTGACAAGTCACTTGACCTCTCTGTGCCTGTATCTCCAGATATCTAAACCAGAACCACCTGCTCTCCTAGGTGTTGTTCAGGAGTGAATGAGTGGGTATCTAGAAAATGCTTAGCATAGCACTGTTCGGCTAAACCCAAACTGCAGTGCTGCTGTGTGCCAGGCACCGTGGCAGTGGCCGGGAGGGAGGGTGGGCAGCAGGTCCTGCGGCATTTGTGGCAATGGGGGCAGAAATCAACACTGCGTCCCCAAGGTGCAGTGGCACTGACCACTCAGCTTAGTGTTGGCTGTAAAGTCCTGAGGGGACGGGGCATAGTGGCACATGGCTATATTCCCAGCATTCTGGAGGCTGAGACAGGAAGATCTTGAGTTTAAGGCCAGCCTGGACTACATGGCAAGACCGTCTCAAAACGAAGCAAAGCAAAGTCTCCATCTTCCTCCTCTGTTTCTCTAAACAGCATGAGGCTTGGCTGTGGAGCCGGGCTGGCTGTGTTCCTGAGAACCCGGGAAGGCCAACCGCAGTCTTCCTGGGTACCCTCGTCGGCTCACTCCACGGATCAGGAAGGAAAGGCTCAACGAGGGTTTTTGGTTGGTTTGTTTTGAGACAGAGTCTCTCTGTGTAGCCCTAGCTGGCCTGGGACTTGTAGTGAGCCTCCTGCCTCAGCCTCTGAGTGCTGAGATTTCAGGCATGCACCACCACGCCTGGCTAACAGCAAGGTTTGGTCAGCGCCGCAACCCAGGGCCTACCTATAACCAGGACCGGTGAGTGACTGTTGAATGACTAAGCCAACAAATGTGCCACCCAACCCTATGAACCAGTCATTGCTAACCCAGCAGACGGGGGCATGTAAGCTGGGGTGTGGGGGGTAGGTAGGTAGGGCAGGGAACTTGGGCTTCACAACTGTCCTCTGAGTTAGGTCCCATTTCACCACTGAGGAAACTGAGGCACATGTAGGCAGCGTCATGCCCAGGGTCACCTGGAGAATAACTGAGGGAGCTGACTTCAAATTCTGACAGTTTAGATCCTAAACCTGAACTCAACCACTCACTATGAGGGCATTCGTGCTCTCCTGCACCTCTCCCCCCTCCCTGCCCCCTCTCCTCTTGTGCCCTCTTCCCTTTCCCCCCTCCTCTCTTTCTTTGGGTTTTGTGTGTGTGTGTGTGTGGCACTGGGGATCGAACTCGCAACCTCACGCCTGCCAGGCGGGCACTTAAGCCACTGAGCCAAACTCCCAGCCCTAGGTTTTTGAGGCAGGGTCACACTATGTAGCTCAGGCCGGCCTTGTACTTGTGTTGTAGCCCAAGCTGGCCTTGAACTCACAACACTCTTCCTACCTCAGCCTCTCGAGTGCTGGGATTAAAGGCATGCGCCACCACGCCTGGCTTTTCTTTGGTTTTTTGAGACAGGATCTTGGTATGTAGTCCCAGCTGACCTTGAACTTGCTGTGTAGCTCAGGCTAGACTTGAACTCAAGCTGACCCTCCTGCCTCAGCCTTCCCAGTACTGGGATTACAGACACGTGCCACAATATCTGGTTTAAATAACAAACTATTTTTTTTATTTTTTATTTCTTTATAATACACACTAAGGAATTTAATGAAGCTGGGCGTGGTGGCACACGCCTTTAAACCCAGCACTCGGGAGGCTGAGGTAGGAGGAGCCTTGTGAGTTCGAGGCCTGGCTTGGGCTACAACGCGAGCACAAGGCTGGCCTGAGCTACATAGTACAACCCTGCCTCAAAAAAAAAAAAAAAAAA
>RJWM01011758.1:0-58773 GCA_004363535.1 Dasyprocta punctata | reverse complement strand
TAAGATAACTAAAAAGAACACTGCTCAATGTATTCGTTATTGAGCGGGAACAATTAATACTCATATGATTGGATCAATCTTGCATGTCTATATCTGTTAATGTAAGAAACCATTTTAAAGATAACGATGCGCAAATTGCAACCATTGTCAAGCTTCTATCTTCCGGCTTTGTAAACCTGCAATGTTGTGTATTTACGCTGGTTGTTTGCTTGTCTCCTTTGCTTGTTGTTTTTACTATATATGCCGTTTTTTTTGTTGTTGTTGTTGTAGTTTTTGTTTGTTTTGTTTTTCTTCGCTCAAATAAAATAAAAAAAAAAGTAAATTTGACTGGGGTTGTAGCTCTGAGACTGATCCTTGAAATTAATCTCTATTAGCACAAAAAATACATCCTTATATTACACAATGTGCAAAAATCAAATCAAAATGGTAAATTTACTATGAAAAATGGCATTGTAATTCCTCAGAGAAAATTTCAGTTACTATATGCTAGTTTTCAAAACTTTGTCCCCTCAAAAACTCATGTTAAGATTGAGTAGGATGATAATTTTAAAAGAGCAAGTTGGCTTCTCTTTTGTTTCTCACTCTTCTGACTTCCACCACGTGATGTATTTCTCCCCCTGCAGGACTCAATCAATGTTCCAAGAATCCATTTGGAAGTCAGTTTAATCAAACCTGCTCATGCCATAATTTTGGACTTCCCAGACTCCAGAACTTTGAGTCAAATCATTTGTGGCATTACAAATTACAAATTATGTGGCATTCTATGACAGCATAAAATAGATTGTGATGCTTTTAGATTCAATGGCCCCACTTCTCAGTGTATATCCACTGAGACTTGGAAAACTGATCTTGAAGAATTATCTGCACTTCCACTTTAATTTCAGTGTTATTCACAATGTTTAGGATTTGAAAACAGTAATTATGGATGGTTTCAAAAAAAATCTCTGATAATAGTAATTACATTTGACCCAACTATTTCTCATGTAAGTATCTTTCTGAAAGTGTTAATGATCACATACTGCAGTGATACATCATACCTATATGTATAGCAGTTCTATTCATAATTGCTAATACTTGTAAGTGGCCTGTGCATTCATAAACAGATGAATGAATAAGGAAAATGTGCTGGTGCTATTTACACACAATGGAGTGCTACTCTGCCATAAAGAAAAATTTAAGTCATTTATAGGAAAATGAATGCACCACAAGTCCATAATATTAAGTGAGATAAATCAGACTCGGAAACTTAAATATTGCATGTTTTCTCTTATATGAGAAACTCAAAGTATAAATAAAGAGCAAAATAGAAGAGATAATAAGAAGTAGGGAGACAGACCACTCTCAAAGGGAAAGGGCTTCAAGAGAAGGAGGGAGAGGTAAGAAAGGGGAGACAAAGATGAAAAAATAAATTAAACTGTGTTCCATATATGTACCAACTAATCAGAAAGAATATAAACATTATGTATTGCATAGATGTACAAAAATAAAATGAAAGGAACTAAGAGATGGGTGGAAGGGAGGGTGGGAAGGGAAAGAGAATGAAAAAAGGAATTAAAATTTACTATGCACATGAACTAATTACCCACAAGGAATGTAAACATTATGTGCTACAAACCTCTATAAATAAAATTTTAAAAAAGTAAAAATAAGTGAAAGAGCAAAAAGGCAAAAAAGAAAATGTACAATATACATAAAATGAAATATGCTTGCTATTTATGACAATATAGCAGAGCCTGGAAGACATTATCAAAAACTGAATTATCCAGTCACAGGACAAATGCTATGATTCCGACTACATAAGGTATCTATAGTAGTGAAACACAGAAAAAAGATTACAGTGGTGGGTGTCAGGAGACAGATTACAGCAAAAAACAAACACAAACAGAGGCATTCTCTTGGAGGCCATTGGATATGTCTATTACCTTAACTATAGCAATGTTATTCTGATGTTTGTATGTTCAAAGTCATCGGATTGTGCAAACTAAATATATTGAGTTATTATTTATCAATTATAATTCAACAAGACTATTAAAATATATGTCCTTGAATTTTGGCTGCATGATTTTTGAGGAAAAATTAAGTGACAAAAATGTAACCAAAGAACAGAAAAGCTTTCTTTTTTATTTTAAAGAGAATAAAACAAAACAAAACAAAACAAAACAAAGCAGACCAGAGCAAAACAATGTAAGTAACACAGAATTTCCAAACAAGACAACAGGAAATCAACAGTGGCTACCATAATGTCTCTTGTTTTCTTCTAAATAGTTGTCTATATCTTGACACACAATAAGTTATTACGAAACTAAATAGTGTAGAACCAATCAAAACAAAAGAATGAAAGCCTTATGGGCTTCCAAATCAGACAATAGGAAATCAATAATGGCTACCATGATGTCTCTTTTCTTTTCAAAATAGCTGTCCATACCTTCACACATATTGAAATCAAATAATAGAAAATAGGCTAAAACCAATCAAAACAAAGAATAAAAAAAAATATTGGACTTCCAAACAAGATGATAGGAAATCAGCAATGGCTACCATGGTGTCTCATTTTCTTCATTGTAGTTGTTCACACATAATAAAATCAATTCTTGTAAACTCTTTAGAAGTTCTAGGCATATATAAGCCTATACATATACATCTA
This sequence comes from Dasyprocta punctata, assembly GCA_004363535.1. Lineage (NCBI taxonomy): Eukaryota > Metazoa > Chordata > Mammalia > Rodentia > Dasyproctidae > Dasyprocta > Dasyprocta punctata. Next base: position 56,129 of record RJWM01011758.1, on the reverse strand, counting down.
TCTTTTCTGTATTAGAGGGAAATATGAAACAAAAGAAAGTACAAGAAAAACAAAAAACAAAAGAGACAAATAAATAACAATAACAAAGAGCCCAAAACAATAACAATGTAGGCTTTCAAAACAAGGTGGTAGGAACATAACAGATTTTGTTGTTTTGCATAGTTATCTTCAAAAGTGTTACTCAAATTACCAGATGTAGACATGCAAGATTGTTCTAATCCTATGAATATTAACTGTTTTGCTCCAGGAACTAATAGAATTAGTAGTATAATCATCTTAGTAATTTTAAGTGTATATATACATATTTATATCTTTTTTTCTTTTCTAACACTTCTCCTTTTCTCTATCTGAAACTGCTCAAAGTAGAAAAGCTATCTTTGTTTGCAGCTTTTGGTTGTATTCTTGGACTACTCATGTATACAGACTGAATTTTCCCTTCTGAATTAATATGTTAAAGTTCTAGGCCCCAAAATATTTGGAGGTGTGGTTTTCAAAGTGCTGACTAATATTAAGTATGGCAATAACAGTGAGACACTAATACCAAGTGAATAATATTCTTATTTGAAAAAAAAAGACAACAGAGGTAAGTAGACGCTGAGAAATCTCATATGGGTCGGACACAGCAATAAGATGGTGAGTGTAAGTAAAAAACAGAGATCTCAGATGAAATTAAACTTGAAGACTGCTTGATGTTGAATTCAATCCTCTATATTTGTGAGAAAATTAATCATCTGTTTAAGACATTTACTCTGTGGCATTTTGTTATGGCAGCCCGAGGACTATAATTCATAAAGAAACTGAGCAAAAATTATATTGATTGAAAAGATATTTACTAAGGTGACTTATTTTTAAAATTAATTTTCTGAACTCAGTGACTTTTGTATTAATAAACAACGAAATAGAATATGCTGTGTAGAAAAATACCAGTTTCACAATATGACTATGCAAAAATAGATAAGTAAATTTAACAACTTTTACCTGGACATTAAAAACACTAATATTTCAAAATGGGCCACAAAGAATTTTATGTAATAGTTGCTGGGTAAAAAATATTTGATATAGAGAAAATATCAATTGTTTTCAAATTAATATGTAACTATCCTAATTAAAACACTAACTGCTTAAAACTAAAAATTTTAAAATAGTTTAATCATAAAAGTATATATCACTAGTAAATTATAAATATAATTTTAGTAATAATAAAAAAGTTACAAACATGAGACTTTTAAAGTTAAATATGTACTGTAAGACAATAATAATTGCATATTTTATGTGAACAAATAAGTAAATCGAAGGGACAGAGTAGGGATTAAGAAATGGATGCAATTACATATGGGAACACATTTTTGATTATCAAATATGTTTCAAAACAGTGACCAAAATAGCTTAGTCAATAGATGGTGTTTTGATAAATGAATAATCTTTGATTTGAAGGAATTATAGTAAGACCATCTTCACTATTCATAGGATCATAAATTTCAGTGAAATGAGAGAAAAATTCAATATCTGCTGTATATTTTGGATCTTATTTACTCATTCAGCTTCTCGCTTTAGTGAGACAAGGGTGATGTTTACACATATAGGTCTGATTTATTTCACTTAGGAGTATGGTCTCAAGTTGCATCCATTTACCTATAAAAGTCTTCAGTTTATTCTTCTTTATGACTGAGTCATACTCCATTATATTAAAAAACAAATCTCTTCCTCAGTTGATGGACATTTGCGTTGTTTCCAAGATTTAACTATTGAAAATTGTGCTGCTATAAACATATACGCACATACATCGCTGTGGTATGATGTTTTTAATACTGGGGAGATACCCAGGAGGGGAATAACTGAGTTGAATGGAATCTATAACTCTAGCTTTTTAAGGAATTGCTACACTGATTTTCACAGTCATTGCACCAGTCTACATTCACATCAACAGAAGACAAGAGTTCCTTTTACGCCACATCCCTGCCAGTATTTGTTATCATAATATACAATAGATACTATGAATTTGGAAGAATCTGTTTTAAATGAAATAGAAACTAATGGGAGAGAGGGGAAAGGAAGGAAGAAAAAAGGGGAAAAATATATATATATATACAGTTAAGATAGTTATACAGTAAGTATCTCTTAGTTCATTGAAAAGAATGATTTGAGCTAATATTGTCTGGACATTATTTTATGCCTATATATTGTACTCTGAGTAACTACTATGAAGATAACTATGCTCAGGGCATTAATTATTGTTACTCTTATTAGACTGACTTGAAACTCTGCTTTATTTTATTTCTATTTTCTTTTTCCTTTTTTTAAAAAAAGGAAAGAGAAATTGTGGTGAGGTAAAGGGGAAAGAGAGGAACAAAAAAGGAAAATATATATATACACACAAGGTAGCTAAGATAGTAATACAGCTAGTTTCTCTTAGTTAATTGAAAAGAAAGGTCTGTACTAATATTGTTTGGACAATATTTCATGCCTATATCTTTTACTCTGAATAACTACTATGTAGACAACAATACACAATGCATTAATTATTGTTACTTTTTTGTCTTTAAAATAAAAAAATAAAGTGCTATTGAAAAAATGAAAAAAGGGAAAATTTCAAAATCTAAAAAGTACTAAATTATAAAAGATTTTTTCCAGAATCATTTTTTTATTTTGCAAGTGTATTTATTTTTTTTATTTTATTTTATTAATAAAAGACAAGACAGAAGAGAATCCCCCATACTTGCTACATGTCCCGCTGTAAAGAGATGCTTGGGTTGCTCACCAGAGGACTGGTCAAATCTACAAAACAAAAGTTAGTTGATGTTCCTTGGTTGCTATCAATTTTTTTTTATTTTTAAGTCAACAGATAAAATGGTATGCATTTGGAGAAGTTATCAAGAAGCAAGCACTCCCTGTGAATCAGCACCATGCACAGGCCGCTGCCACAAGGGGGACAGCCAGACCCCAGCCTTTCCATATGAATCAGTGCCACTCGTGGACTGTGGGGGAAGAGAATGAGAAGTCAACAAGAAGCAAGCCCTCCCTGTGAATCAACATTATACGTGGGCTGTGTGGGGATAGCCAGATCTGAGCCCCTTCTGGCAAGTGGGTTGGGAAACAAAAAGGGTCAACATCCCTCCTCCAAGTAAGCAACCAGCTGATCCAGAGAAACACAGGCTGTGATGATAGCTATTGAGGTGAAATGCAATTTGGTGCTTGTGGTGTTTGGTGTTTCACTGACTTTGCAGGTCTAGGGCCAGTGGTCTCATCATCTATTAAGAGGACAATGGTGGTAGGCATTGTTAATTTCCTATTATCTTGTTTCAAAATCCTGTATCATTTTCATTGTTTTGTTGGGTTGGGTTTTATTCTGTTTTGTTTTGTTTGATTTCATTATATCTGATGGCATGGGCTGTTATTTCACAGATAGCAGAATATATTATGGCAGCCATTTTGGATTTACTATTGCCTTGTTTTGAAGTCCTTTATTGCATTCATTGTTTGGTTTTTATTGTTTCTCTTCTGTTCTGTTTTGCTTGGTTTTTACTATGTCTGAAGGTATGTGCAGCTATTTTGAAGACAACAAGAGGCATTATGGCAACCATTGTTCGTTTTGTATTGTTTTGAAGTCCTGTGTCACTTACGCTAGTTTGTTTTGATTGGTTTTATTCTGTTTTATTTTGCTTGTTTTTATTCTCTTTAAAATAAAAATGTAGTATGCATTTATCATATCTATATATGATAATAATGTTTAGAAGTAAACATATTTTGTGGTATGATTACAACCTAGCTAGTTGACAAATGTATGACTTTGCAACTGTAATATCATGAGAACATGTATAATCTGTTTGTGTTTACCAAGAGTATATCATCATTAAATATAATCATTAAATATAATCACCATTCTTTACAGTAGTTATCATGATTTTATTGCTCTAGTCTACCTGCAATTATGAGTTCTTCAACCATTCTCTCCTTATTTTTCTCCTCTTTCAATTCCAACATTTGCTAAGCATTTTTTTACTCTCTTTCTATGGGGAAACCTTTTATTCTATATATGTGTATTATCATACTGTACTTGTCTTTTTTGATTTGACTTCTCTTAATATAATGCCCTTTAGGATCATCCTTGATGTTACAAATGAAAACATTTTACTTATTATAACTGAAGAATATTTTCTTTAGCCATTTATCTATTGATGGACATTTAGGTTAATTAGGTGGATCTTGACTATTATGAAAAGTAGTACAATAAGCATGGAGATGGAGATACCTCTTTTGACATCACGATTTCATTTCCCTTGGATATGTATCCACTAGTGGGATTGCTGAACCATATGATGTCTGTTTTTAATTGTTTTGAAAAATTGTCATACTCTTTTGCATTACACTTGCTTATCACTTACTTTTTTGGCTAGTTATTCACACTAGAATTTAGTGATATCTCAATGCAGTTTTGACATACATTTTCCTGATGACTATCAATTTTGCACATTTTATTTATATTTTGGTCATTTGTATGTCTTATTTTGCATAAAATATATTGTTATTCTGTCCCTTTAGAAATCAGGTTATTTCATTCTAAGTAATGAGTTGATTTCCTTAAGAATTTTAGATATTGACTCCATCTGATATCTAGATTTCAAATATTTTCTTCACATTCTTTAAGTGGTTCTTCATTATAGTGATTGTTCCTTTTGCTGTGTGAAAGATTTTTATTTTGATATAATCCCATTTGTCTACTTAGGTTTCTGCTTTTGTAAACATATCAATAAAATCACATATCAATTTGTAGGGCTTTATTTCTGTATGATTTCTTCTACTACCTTCACAGTTTCTGTTCATACATTTAAGATTTTAACCCATTTTAAGTTGGCATTTGTGTATAGTGAGACGTTATGATGTAATTTTATTCTTCTGCTTGTAGATGTCCAACTTTCATTGAATTTCACAAGTAATGATGAGAATGTCTTTTCACCATTATGTATTGTGCATGAGTTATTCCATGATTAAATTTCTTTATGGATTTTATTCCCTGTAAGTCTTATATCGGGGTCAGCAAATGTTTTCTGCACAGGAATACATAGTAAATATGAATACTTCACAGGCTTGCAAGCACTCAACTGCATATTTGTATGAAAGCAGCCATTTACCTTAGAATAATAGCTATTGTCAATAAATGTTTATAGATATTGAAAATTAAATGTTACATAATTTTCATGCATCACATAATATTATTTTGACTTTTTCAACCATTCAAAAAAGTACATCCTTTTCACTTGCTGGCTATACAAAAACTTGCAGGAGACAATAGTATAAGAAATCCTAGATGATATTAATCATATGATTGGTGTAATTTTGAATTTTCCCCATAACTCGTACTTTGTTCTGGGAATAAACTTATTTCTCTACTTTTGAGCAGTGGGATTTCTTTTCTAGTGTTATCTATACTGAGAGTTTTGAAATTTTACTTAAAAGGTTCATCCTGAATGGAATCTTTTTCTTCTTTCTCCATCAGAGCAACACTTTATAATTTGAGGCCCATGGTGTTATATGATATAACAATTCTAATCTGCATCAAACAGCCTTCATGTGCATTTTCAGATTGTCTCAGCATCTCTTGTCCTCAGAGTCTTTTTGCAATCAGTCTAGCAACAGGTGTCTGGAATAACTAAATTCAAATATGATCTAGTTGAATGTATCTCACCTCATTTATACACTAAATCTTTCATTTCCTTGGCTAAGTCTTCTTGACGGAAAGCTTAGACGAACACATGCACTATCAAAATACTGGAATTAAAGACAGTGGCAGAACTTTCACTAACAAAGAGAAGCTTGTAAATAGATTCTCTGTTTTTTAGCTGAGATACTTTTTAAAGGAACACTTATTTGGTTTCTTGCAAGAATATCCTGCCATGAACTAGTTGTATTTAGCGCAAGTGGTGGCAAGTAAGACATTGCATCATGATGCTGATTTTTTTTTTGCTTTATCTTCATCCTCTTTTTGCCACTACTCTTTTCCCTAAGATTGTACTCCCTAATAAAAAAGAGCTCTTTGCCTTAAGCTGTATTTCCTCAGGAATCCATCGTAAGTCACAATCACTAAACTTTCATTTTGGCTATTCCGGTTCCTTTTTTCTAAGTTTCTTCACTTCAACTTATCATTCCAGTTAATAAAATTTAAAAATTTATTACTCTGACAAGAATAACAATTTGTTTAAACTTCTTTTCACTATAATAATACCACCTCAGAGTTCTGGTTTCACTCAGTAAGATTTGCAAAGCTTTAGTCTCCATAGTAATCAAATTCTGTGATACTTTGTCAGCCCTTAAGCTCCAAGGCTCAGTAAGGAATGACATTGACCCTTCCCTGCAATTCAGTGTTACTTTGAGTATTTTCTTTTTTCTATTTAAATATACAAATTACTTTGTTTTTTAATTTTTATTTTTATTTGTACACATTTCCAGTATGTAGGTTTACATTCATTGTGAGGAGTTGGTGCATGTACATATTACATTTTAATTCTATTTTCACCTCCTCACATACCCCATTCCCTCTATGTCTTGGTCTCCTTCCCTTTTTGGAAAAGATTCATGTCCCTATTTTCTATTGTCTCTCTTTTATTTTGTTCTTCATTTTTATTTTTGGTTCCTCATAAGAGGGAAATAATTTGATATTTAAACTTGTGTGTCTGATTCACAGTATTTCACTTAAAATTATGGTCTCAAAGCACATCCATTTTCTGACAGATGAATCGTGTTCATCCTTCTTTATGACCAAGTCACACTCCATTGTGTATAAATACCACATTTTCTTTTTTCATTTATCTGTTGATGGACATATAGGTGCCTTCCAGGATTTAGCCATTACTAACTATGCTGTTTCTATTTAGGCACTGTTTGTGTTTAGGAATTTATCTTTGTTACATTTGCAGATGATAAAGTGAGTTCTAAATGTCTTATTTATTGATTAGTCCTAAACAAAGACATATTGCATGAGAAATTTCAAATTTTCTCATGATGCATAAGGTAAAAATTCTAGCACAATTATCACTTTGAATAATTTTCAAATTTCAAATACTCTGAACACAATTAATAGAGTATTTTACTCAATTGTAATAATAGATGTATTTCTGTCACTAATTTTGTACTATTTTATCAGCAGGAAATTACATTACAACCAAAAAGATGTAACTTCAGTAATCACTCCCCACTAATAATTATATATGCATGAATTGTTGGTCAGATGTTTGACACATGTATAGCAGGCCAAATAATAGTTTCCTGAAATTGTGCACATACCAATTCCCAGAATCTGTGAATAAATTGCTTTATGTGGTGAAAAAGAACTTTACACATGATTAAAAAAACATTTTGAGATTATCTTACACTATTTCAACCTGCACAATGTAAACACAAAGATTATTGTGAAAGCAATGCAGGAAGATCAAAATCAGAGTAGGAAATCTGACAGCGAAGACAGATGGGAGCTGAGAGAAATAGAGTACAGGTCAAGAAACATCTTCTAAAAAATGCAAAAAAGGCAAGGAAATGTATCACCACTTAGAGACTCTAAAAGGAACCATTTTTTGTGTATACTGTGATTTTAGCCTGTAACGCTCATTACAGATATTTGATACTCATAACTGTAAAAGAATAAATGTGTGTTTTGTCAAAGGATTGTTTGTAAAGACTTGTTATCATAAGAGGAAACTAAGACATGTGACTACTGATACTATATATATTCTCCATCCAAAACCCAATAAATTTAGAAATCTATTGTATGAAATTTAGATGTACTATATATTTCAAAAACATTTAAAAACACACACTCAACTATGAAATTCATCAACAGGCAAATCCTGTGCTAAGTCTGTTGCCCCATAATCCAGTCAATTTCCAAACACAAGAGATTTGGGAGAGACATTTTATACCTAAACATAACATTGCACCCATTGCCTACAAAGTCTTACGTCCATCTAATTCTTAAAAAAAAGTAGTCTATCTCTAAGTTTAAATTTTGTCCATCTCTAAAACTAGATTTTGATCCTCTTGTATTACTTTTACAAAAATGTTTGTGATTGTACTGTGCAGTGTGTCAAGGATTTTCCACTCTAACTATATTCTATATATTACTAGTAACACCAAACATTAGACGTGGGGAAATAATAGAAAAGGAGAACTGTGGAGGAGTATAACTCTCTTAGAAACTATTACTTAGTCCTAGTCAATAATTGTCATAAAAGAATGCAGGCCAGGTGATAACAAATGTTGTTTTTTTGTTCAAAGTAAGTTGTTACTGCTTATATGTATATGTCCTCCAAATCTTATGTGATTAGAATATCATTGGATTATGGGAGCACTATACTTATTAGTTGATTCCTCCACTGAAAAGTTCATATCTAAATGTGGTATTAGCAGTGGGGAACCTATCAGAAGTGTTGTGTCACTAGAGGTGTATTTTGGAAGGCATATTTCCCTCTCTGGCTCCTTTCTTCTCTCACTAACTCCTGGCTCTCATAAGGTAAACAGCTCTTCTTCTTTATGGCCTTGCACCATAGCTTTTCTGCCTTGGAGCCAGCAGACCTTGCACTGAATGCTCCCAAAATATGAGCCAAATTAAACTTGTCCTTTATGTGCATGCCAAGTATTTTGTCCTGGTGACAGGAAAGTTGACTAATATGAAAAATTGGCAACAGTTGGCAAGGTCATATGGACAGGGCTGCCCAAAGTCCCATGGGATAGATATTTTGAAATAACTTGACATTGGGCCTGGACATGGAGCTACATGATTTAATATTTCTCTGCTGGTTTCAGTCTTGCTTTGGTCCCTTTCCTTTCTAATCCTTTTTCTCTTTCTCTTTTTTATTTTATGGAAAAAGGTAAAGGAAAATTTCATAGCCAACTAATAGGAGAATAACAACAGTTCATGTATTATATGTTGCTATCTTTACAGTAGTTGATCAGGTTGCAAGATATGGGCAAAAAATTTCTCCAGTAGATGTTACCACAAACCTTCCTTTTTAATGAACTAAGGGACACTAATAATATAACTGACTTTCATTTGTACCCTTTTCCCTGCTCCTTTCTCCTTCCACCTATCCTAGTTCCTTTTTCCTTTTGAATAATTTCTTTCTATTTCACAATATCTATTTCACATTTTAGACTTTATTTACTTCTTCAGTTTCTCACACCAGGGAGACAATATGATGTTTCCACATGTGAGTCTGATTTATTTCACTTATGTGTATTGTCTCAAGGTACATCCATTTACCTATAAAAGTCTCATGTGTACCTTTCTTTGTGGCTGAGTAGTACTCCATTATATAAAAATAGCACATCTTTTTTATCCATTCTTTGGTTGATTGCAATTTGGGTTGTTTCTGAGATTTAACTATTACAAATTGTGCTGCTATAAACATGGGTGCAGATACATTGCTATGTTATCTTGTTGTTTTCAATTATCCTGGGAAAATACTGAGAACGGGAATAGGTGGATTGAAAGGGACCTCTAATCCTAGTTTTCTGACAAATTTCAACACTAATTTCCACAGTGGCTGCACCAGTCTACACTCTGACCAACAGTGGAGAAGCGTTCCTTTTCCCCCACAGCCCCTCCAGCGTTAGTTACCGATTGATTTCTTGATAATAGTCATTCTTTCTTGGGTGAGATGGAATCTGTGCTGTTTTAATTTGCATCTCTTGGATGACCATTGATGTTGAACATTGTTTCATATATTTATTTGCCATTTGTGTTTCTTCATCTGAGAAGTGTGTATTTCTCTCAGATGAGCATTTTTGGATTGGATCTTTGAATTTGGGGCATCTGATTTTGAGTGAAAAGACAACCCACAGAGTGAGAAAAATTTTGGTCAATAGTCCTTCAGACAAAGAACTTTGATCTCTCCGTTTTAGAAAGGAAATATTTACCCTGTGCTGTTGTAGTTTGGAAGTATTGAACTTTCTTTTTCATTTTTATAAAGGTTCATAGCTAAAATTTTACCTTGAGGAGACCAGGAGCTTGGAATTTTCAGTGATGCTGGAAATTTTAAATCTTAGAGATGTGCTAAACACATTTTTTTAGTCTTAGAAATGGATTAAATACTTTTTTCAGAATGAGATGGACATTAGACCTTGTGAGCAATGGTTGCAATGTTATGTTTCGATTAAAAATATCTCCTCCGAATATCTTGCGTTTTTAAGTTGACTGGATTTTAGAACATCTGATTCAGCACAGGATTCATCTATTGGTGAATTCCATAGTTGAGTATGCTGTTAGGAGATGGGGCCTGGTTGCAGTTGGGTCACTGAGGGTATGACTTGCAAGAGAGTATTCTTTCTGGCTCCATTTTTCCCTCCCTGTTTCCTGGTTGCTATCGATTAAATAGCTTTCTTCTCCCATATATATCCATCATACCATTTCTGCCTTGGAAGTAGCCAAATGGGGACTGAAATCATAAGGCAAAATAAACGTCAAATAAGCTGTGGATGTCATATTTTCTCCTAGCACTGGAAAAGTGACTAAGACAGAAACTAATTTTGAGAATTCTGTGACATTTCCCAAATGCATATCTAAATAAAAAATTGAAGCATTACACACACCAATACTGTGTGGACCAAGCAAAGCACATCAGGTGCTTTGTTTGCTTATGCTATGACTAGTCAGCATTCACTATATTAATCTGTGGACAATTTGTGTTAGGAAATATGATATTTAACAAGGCTTGCTTTAGGAAGGTGACCTACTCTTTCTACTTATGGCCTCTTGCAAAATCATTTTTTTCACCACGCTAAGGATAAATGTGGCACATCTTACTGTTCAATTATAAAAATAACCCAGTCTGTCACATAGTTTTACCATTTTAACAAGTGATTTCTAACATTTTCAGTTAAGATTCTTTTAAAACCACATGTCTTATTTTCTTCTTTGTTAATTAAGGATGAATATTTTCACTGCATGTAAGTATGTGTGTGTATTCCATACTTTCTTTATTCATTCATTGATGAGCATTTGTATTTGTTCACATCACTTGGTTTTGCGAATATGAATAAATCTGAAGGACATTATGCTAAGTGAAATATGTCACATACAAAAGGAAAAATACTTCGTGATCTTACACATAGAATCTAAAATAGTGGAACTCATAGAAGTAGAGAGTATAATGGTGGCTTCTGAGTGCTGGTTATGGCAGAAGCACAAATTATGAGTTGTTGTTCAAGGTGTACAATGTTTTAGTTATGTAAGATAATAAATTCTAGAAATGCAACTCACAACATGATGACTATAATTACCAGTAGTTTATTGTATACTTTAGAATTGCTAAAAGAATAGTTCTTAGGTGTTCTCATCATGAAAAAAAAATAACTAATATGTGACAGATATGTTAATTAGCATGATTATAGTAGACATTTTACTGTCTCTCATATACATAAATAAATAGATAATGGACGGTCTGCCAGGAAAGCATACATCAGGAATAAAACTGATATAAATATTTTAATAGTAAATTTATTGAGACATCGTGATATTAAAACAAGTTAACTTTGACATGTGTAATTTCAAGAGGCACTCATAGTGGTGGCCATTAGCTTCCAGACATTTATTAGTACACCTAACTGCTGAAGTATGTATACATTTTTGGTGGATTCTGCGTATATATTAGAGAATTTCTATTTATCAAGGAAAAGTCTCAGTAAAGCCAGAAAGAAAAATATGGACAAGATCATGAGACTTTAGTAGCAGGGAAAACCATATGAATATTCTCTGTTTCTAAGAAGCCAAGACATTCTAAAAAAGACATGCTATGTTCTAATTGAGCATGATTCTTCACTGAATCCAATCCTGTGACACTTCAAAACATAGAACACAAGGAACCGAAGAGTAAGCCTCCTGGAGAGGAAGAGAGGAAGAAAGGAAAGAGCTAATTGGTGATGGCACCACAGCAGGTGTTCTCCCTCAAGGACAATGATGACACTGCTGATACAATTCAAAGACAGCCTCACGTGCTCCTTGGCAAGCTTACACAGATTTCTTTTTGTAAACAAGTCAAGTGTCTACATCTGTGACAAACAAATTCATGCTTTAAAGAGCATTTCACAGCCTAAGGGTGCCAATAACAAGACCAGAATAAAAGTTTGTCAGGTTGGAAACAGTCATTGTGTGCCAAGTAGGCTTAAATGCTCAGGTGTGTTCAGATATGAGAAAAGACAGAAATGAGTTAGAAGCATTAAAAGCACAGTCCTTGTAGCTGCTGAGTTTCAAAGAGAAAAACTGGAAAATATTTTTGATAGTTGAATATTAATTATTGCATGGTTGTTCTCTGGCAGGATTAGAAAGTGCAAACTGCCAACCTAGGGAATCATACAGCACATGCACAGGCCATCTGCTAGCAGTGTCTGAAAGTATGGATTTTCTCCATGTCTTCCCTTCTTCAATGAAAATTATTTCAGTGTCTATGACTGAGCATAGAAAATATTTGTCTTAAATTTTTTAAAAATACTTTCAAACTCATTGTAGGGGTCCATTCACCTGAGATTTATTTCTTAACACAAATCCATATGAAAAATACTTTAAATTCTACTGGAGTTTCTTGTCATAGTGTTGTAGAAAAAGATCAAAGTTCAGAATAATCCCAGAAGTAAGTATTAGAAACATGAAGTCCTCCACTTGTGATTGTTACTTCTGATCCAGGGGTCATGATTGTTTCTTAAATATCCACAAAATTTCATAGAAATGTTTGAACAAACTTTACAGGGCAAGAACATTTGTTAAAAGTTTGGTGTAATCATTGGCAAACTGTATGCAAACTCTGTACTACACAATATGGCAGAAATAAGGTGAATATCCATGGTTTTGTACATGGTCTCTTAAAGTCTACACAAATAGCAAAGTTATAACCAGTATTTTCATTTATAATATTGTAACATATATTAGGGATATGAAATACATAATCATATTTAATCAGGAAAACAATCCTAGTAGATAGTTATCACATTTTTATACACATCAAACTTGAAAATCTCAGTGACTCAATGATTTGCCTAAAATCATACTGTTAGTGAATGACGAAGTTAAATTCAAAACTAGATATAGCTGATGACACAACTCAAATTTTTAGCAATCCTATTTTTATTTCTTTGATTATTCTTAGTAGAAAATATGCAGCATGAATAAAAGTAGATATAATGCAGGGTTGGAGCTGTGCAAATTATAAAGTAATGGTACCAGGAAAATTCAGAAAAAGTTTGAATCACTTGAACACAGAAGAGTTAAGCAAGGTCATTTGGTGGCAACTTATTTGGATGCTAGAAATTTTTTTTTAAAAAGTTTAATTTGGCAAATATTTTGGTAGGTGGGTATTCAAGTAAATAATGGGTGAGAGATATGAAGATGGGATGTTAAAATACTGATGTAAAGAAAATGTCAGGTTTATAAAGAGTTGAACTCTTGAAGAGGAATAGTGGTAATACAAGAATTGAAAGAAACAATGACGTCAAATAGGAAAGAGATATGTCTAAAATACTATTTCAAAATAGAATATTGTGATTCTGCAGTCCATGAACTCAATTCTTTCCACAATTCTGGTCACAAACTAAATTGGAAGAGAATTGAATCGAATTTTTCCATAATGTCAATATTGAACCTAACCATTGAATTTGATGAGGTTTTTGTTTAATTCAATTTGCAACCAGGATGGTTGAAAGAATTAGGTTTGAGATCTGAGGCACCATTGTATAATTAATCTTGGTGAAAATATTCAACTGACTTTTGACTATTTTTCCTGTCTGATATATTCTGCTGTACCTGCTATATTTTTAAATAGTGAGATAAACTATTTGAAAATTAAATAACAATCCCCAGTGTTGACTTTTCTGGAGATAATTGATAGCTGTGAATAAAACATATAATTGTAAGTGCCTAGAATTGTGCTGAACTGTGTAATTTAAAACTTTCATACAAATACAGATCAAGATTGAAAACATGGTGAAAACTTGTATATTGGAAAATCAATACATATAAACACTTGCCTGAAAAATAGACTTTTTCTGTCTGAGAAGATTATTTCTTTAGAATAAAAATTAACTTATTTCCATAGTGGTTGTACTAGTTAACCCTCTCACCAACAATGTAGAAGTGTTTTTTATTTTTTTCAGCTTTGCCAGCATTTGTCCTTCTTTTAGATATTTTCCTAAAGAGTTAAAAAGATACCATGGTATAGTGATGTATCATACCCATGTTTACAGGAGCCAAAGTTATTATAGCTAAATCTCACGAACTGTCTATATATCCATTAACAGATGAATGAATAAAGAAACTGTGATATTTACACACAGTAGAGTACTGCTCTGCCACAAAAAGGATGAACTTGAGTAATTTGTAGGAAAATGGATACACCTTTGGACCATAATTTTGTTTGTTTGTTTGTTTTGGGTTCTTTTTTTTTTTTTTTTTTTTTGGCACCAGGGGGATCAAACTCACAACCTTGTGCCTGCCAGACAGGCGCTTAAGCCACTGAGCCAAACTCCCAGACCTAGTTTTTTTGAGGCAGGGTCGCACTAAGTAGCTCAAGTAGACCTTGTGCTCGCGTTGTAGCCCAAGCCAGCCTGGAACTCACAACACTCCTCCTACCTTGGCCTCCCGAGTGCTGGGATTAAAGGCATGCGCCACCATGCCTGGCTTGGACCATAATGTTAAGTGAAGCAAATCAGACACACAAGCTCAAACATTGCATGCTTTCTCTTATATGAGAAACCCAAAATAGAAATAAAGGGAAAAAGAAAAGATATTAGGAAATAGGGAGAAAATTTTCTCAAATAGGAAGAGGATCAAGAGATGGAGGGTGGGGGACAGAGGGAAAAGGAAGGGATGAAAAGTTGAATTAAGGTGTATTGTATACATGTATCAACTTCTTACAAGGAATGTAAACATGTATTGCAAGCATGTACTAAGAAGAGCTACAAAGAATAAAAACTCACTTATTGCCACAATGAAGGAAGTAGGAAACAACACAGTTAGCTAGATCAATTAAATTAATAGTAATTGTGAGATGAGAGAGTTAGCACAGTGAGATCATCTTCATATTTATTTAATGCTGTGAATCCCTCAAAAGGAGAGACAACTATGTGCATGCACAACCCTTGGAAAAAATTAAACATACGGTGAAGTCAGCTTCTTCAGGAGATGGTTAATTCATGTGTGTGCTTTTGGAAAATTATGTTGGCAAACATACTTAGCTCACTTTCTCCCGAATGTGAGTAAAATGGCAGTAAAGGAACAAAAAGAGCATTAAGACAGAGAAAGGGAGGAAGAGGGTGAGGAGGGAGGAAGACAGTGAAAGGGAGACAGAGAGAGAGAGAGAGAGAGAGAGAGAGAGAGAGAGAGAGAGAGAGAGAGAATTAAGTGAGAGGGAGGGAGAGAAAAGAATTGGAGAAAATAAAGATTGCAGTGAATATGTGAAGGGGGTACCAACAAGAAAAAAAAGATCACTGGAACTGTCGAAACTTAGAAAGTTTCAGGAATCTGACAGACCTAGTACTACCAAAGATAGTGTTATACATGAAAGTAAAAAAAATAGGAGGATTTGTTAAAAATGAATGTATTCACCAGTAAGTTGTACAAATTCTTTTCTTCAATAAACGCAGCAGGGAGACTAATGGTTTCATATTGGTGATACTGAATGTGAGAAACTCTGGGTCAAAAATAGTAGAAATAGAGGCAAGAATGCTATTTTGAAGAGAAAGCTGCCAGTTTGACACTGCTTAAGTAACAGATTGGAGAATTTCTTTGTTTAATAAAAAGGTTTTGGGCAGTCTGAAATCTACTGGAGAAGGAGAAAGGCCTAAGGAAAAATCAAATTTAGAATGAAAAAAAAAAGAATGAAATAGTCATTAATAGATCATATATAAATCATATGTACATGTATTTTAAATGTCTGTAGCATTAGTGCTGGGAAAGGTTAAGGCTTATTCTGTAGCTATGACACACTGATTGAATTGCTTTCACTAAAATTGCCATCACTTACAATAGGTGAGTTTGCCAGTGTTGAGAAAGAAACAGGGATTCCATATCAGATTAAGACCTAAATGCAAAACTGGTCTACTATTGCATTGTATGGTGATTACAGGTAATAATAATATACTGTGAATTTCAAAAATATGAAAATTTTAAAAATGTTTACTAGAAAAAAGATAAATGTTTGGGGATACAAATATCTTAAAACAATGCAATGTGTACAGAATCAAACATTACATGATACTCCATTAATATGTATAATTTTCATGTTTTTGTGTATAAGTACAAAATAAGTCAATAGAAAAGATATGCTGATGAAAGAGTCAGTCTGAAACCATTTTAGAATCAACCATACTATAAATCAGTCAAATGTCAAAAAACAAAGGCAGAGAAAAGGAGAGAAAGAAAAAAGGCATTATGTTAGTGTTAGGCAGAACACTTTGCTTTATATACATATTTTCCATAAAAACATAAAACCTGGAATATATAAAAGTAACAACTGGTATACCAGGTAATAAACTTAAATATTAGAGCAGGACAAAAACAATTTTGTAAAACTGAAAAGGAGATATTAGATTATCCTTAAGACAAACTTTTTGGAAAATAATTTGAATGAAATAGAAAATATTGAGAAAGATAAGCAAAATTAAAACGAAGCATTGAACTGATACCCTCAGACTTATGAGAGAAAATATTTCATTCATGAAACCTGAAAAGTGAAATATACAAATTAAACTGAAATACTATTCAAATTTAAAAATCTCTCAAAAATACATCTCTAAAATCACCATTAAATATAAAGCATAAAGGTGGTGACATTTTATACAAGTTAAAATGAAAAATACATAAATGTAGGAGACATAGGCAACAAATAATTAGAGACAAACCTATAAAGTTATACTCCTAACAGCAAATTAATTATAGAAAGAAAAAAATAAATGAACATAAGAAAGTAAATTTACATGCGCTAAAGTGTACCATTTTCTAGTTTTAAACATTTCAGAAAGGTATGTGATATGGCAATATTATACAGATTTTCCTCAAACTGGCTGACACATAGATTGGCTTGGCAAGTTTAATCACAGCTGAGAGTAGACTACTGCAATACTAGGACCACATTCAGAATTAGCTGAAAGCCAGTGGAAAAAAACAATCTTTTCCAGTAAAAAGAAATGCTAGTATACTATTACACTTGGTTTTTCACTTTTTGTGTTTGGCTTAATGTCCTGAGGGAAGGTATATGTGCACTTCTGGGACTTTACCTGGAAGAAACAAAACTGAAAGATCTAAAGAAAGCTTATGAAAGAAGCAGGAGGGTAATTCTTTCATAAGGGGCACACATCATGGGAATTTTTATTTTTAGCACTTAATTCTATCAAGGACATCAAAGTAGAAGACAAATCACACAACATCCAGGTATACTGGACGATTCTTCCTGTGTTAACCAGGTGTTTTCAGCTACGACACTTCTTGTTCATTGTCCACAAAGGATATCGTCATAGTGACATATGAGGAACTTATTAGTTTCACATAACTGAAGTGGTATACTTGAGGTGATTAACTTGTAAATGAAAAGATTCAGGTTGGGCCTTACTTTTGTAAGTTCCGGTTTCTGAGCAATTGACTCCATGGTTTTGAGCCTGTGATGGGTTAGCCCACCAGGGCAAATATGAAAGGTGGAGTAAAGTCACTCCCCTCATCAAAGAAGCAAAACGTAATAGCAAGACTTCAGTTGCATAATCCACTTTGAGGTCATTGCCCTCATTGATTTAACGGTCTCACATTAGGCTCTGCCTTCTAGATGTTCACCACACATCTTAACAGCATCACACTGCAGGGAAAACTTTTAACATGTGGACCTTTTGAGGACAATTATCCAAGCAATAGCATCTTCTTATGACCTAATTATGCCACTATAAGGTGCTAGCATTAAGGAAAAATATTGAAACCTTAACTTGGCTTCATCTATATAGGAAACCAGTCAACTAACTGGTGATATATCTAATTTACCAGTTTTCAACTGAAAAAGAACAAATAATTTTCTTTACTGAATATTGCATTCTTTCCCTAGATAAGATTATCTTCTCGGCCTCAGTGACTCTACATGAACCAATATCCAAAGGCTTACATAATACATGACTTACCAATGTAGTAGTATGCATAATATTGTATCAGATCAAGGGGTTGATATTACAGTAACGGTGCCATGACAATAGGTGCTTCATTATAGAATCAGTGGAAATTACCATATGCCTCATCATATTGAAGCAGCTAACTTATCTGAATAAACAAATATCCTATTAAGGACTCAACTCTAGGAGAGACTTAAAGGTGAAGCACTGTCCTACTGGACCAGTAGTTACACTGAAATAATGGCTGATACAATATTTTTTGTGTCCTCAGTAGCAAAAAGTGTAAGATAACAAGTAATAAAAGTAGGACTGAATTTTCTCATTAAGAAATTAAATGATTCAGTCATTAAATCTGTGCTTTATAACCAATCAATCTTGGGAAGTAATATAACTTGAATCTTGATGTCTCCCAAAGCCTCATGAATTCATAGATGGAACTTTTGGGAGCTGTCTGGATCTAGGGTGTGTGATGTGAGCATTAGAGGTGTAAGTTACTAAATTAGTCTACTGACTGGTTTGGCATAATTCTGAGAATGGATAATGGAAAGGCCCACTTTGGGTGTGAGCTGTAGCACCCAAAAGGTTTGTAGCTTAGATGAAATAAAAGGGAAAGGGAGACTTGCTTTATTGCTTTGCTGCATCCTGTCTGCTCTATCATGAAGAACTGTTTTTCCTCTGCAGTGCACCTCTGTCGTGCCACCTTGCCTTGGAGCTAGCCAAGCATGGATTGAAACCTCTACAAACTATGAGATGAAATAAACTTTTCCTCTTTTAACTTGTGGCTGTTGGGCATTTGTCTCAGCAATGATAAGAGTAACTAAGATAGAAAGGTCTTTTTCAAGCAGAAAACCCAGGAAAGTTTTTCACTAAACATGAAGCCATAACTTCCAGATATATTTTTGCCTTGTGCAGGAAGACCAACAGAAAAAGAAAGGCATTATATTGGTAGAGGATAATGAACCTGATTAGAAATCAAAATAAGAAGTTAAATTTTCAGCTATGCAAGATAGGTAAAAAGGAATACATTAAGAAACAAAAAGTTCATGGAAGTAGTTAGCAACTTTATGTTAAATGTTAGCATCAAATGTGAAATTTTAGCAACTATGGCCTAAAAAGGGTGATGCAACAATTGATTGCTCAAGAACATTGTGAGATGAAGGCCTGATTTGGTACATAAATCAGGCAACTTAGAGTTCTTCATCTCATGGCACAGTATAATGGACATGTAAGATGGGTAGTGGAGAAGGAAGCAAATAAATATTAATTGTGGCCTTGGGAATGTTTTGTGGCAGGTGATTTAAATTTTTCCCATACTCTCTTTGATAAGCCTTTGGGAGATAGTTCAGCTGATTACTTTCATGAGAGATTTAAAGTAGTTTTCACTTCTGTCCAGGATATTAGTGGAACTGAGTTATCTAAAGAAAGGATTATATCTTATCTCTCTTTTGTCCTACCTCATGTAGATTTGTCACAGGTCTTTCTTTATCTAGTGGTGTGGCAATCAGCTCAATGCTAGTGAAACTTGATAGAATCTTGCCTCAGATATAACTGTACAATACTTATTTCTCTGTCTGTCCTGTAATTATTCCTTGCACATGTACATGTGCAGATTAAGAAATTCTGAAGACTTAACAACCTGAGGAATTTTTCTTGACCAATAATGAATGGAGACTAGTGAATTCTTGTTTCTGTACTCTCTCTCATGTATAAAGCTTTAGGATGGAATTTACATAGCTTCCCAAATGGTTCAACAAGAAGGGAGGTATAGTTGTCCACTAGAAACAAATCTTTGCAGTGTTCCTACCATTTTACTTTATTATTTATTAGTATATATTTATGATACATAATAATCACATTATTTCGGGGAATTGGTAAATATACATAGCACATCTTCGCCATATTTACTCCTGCTTGCCCCCTGAATTCCCTCCTGTCTATCTAGATACACTTTTCATCTCCATAGAATTTACTTCCCTGTTTCCTACAATATCTATTTTATTTAGTTCTTTACACTAATTTATATTTTGAGCCTCTCATCTTAGAGAAACTGTGATATATTTTACTTTATGTATCAATTTATTTTGTTTAGCATTGTGCTTTCAACACTCATTCATTTTCCTACAAAAGTCTATCCTTTATGTTTGAAAGGATATTCTTTATGTCAAAAGTGTATCCTTTATGTCTGAGTACAGCTACATTGTGTGTGTATATATATAAATATTATATATATATTATACATAATATATATTACATATAAAATATATCATTTTCTTTATTCATTTGTTGATGGACATCGAGATTGCTTCAATAATTTAGCTATTATGAGTTCAGCTGATATTAACATGAACATGCACACATCACTGTAATATAATGACCTTTAATTTTTCTGGATGATCTTCTGAAGAAGTAGAGAAAGGTCCAGTGGAATTTTTTCTGTTTTGTTTTCTGAGGAATCTCCATAATAATTTCCATAGTGGTTTCACAGCTTACATTTACAGCAACAATGTACAAGAAAGATTGCTTTGTTTTCACAACCTTGTCAGCAATTGGTTTTTAAACCCTTGACAATAACCAATCTTACTGGAGTAACATGGAATCTCAGGGTTGTTTTATTTTGATTTTTCTAAGGGCCAGTGATGTTGAACATTTTCTTATGTATTTGCTGGCTATTTTTACTTCTCCTGAGAACTGTGTATTTATTTCAATTGCCCATTTTTAATTGGATCTTTTATTTTGGGAGGTCTAATTATTTGTGTTCTTTATATATTCTAGATATTGGTCCTCTGATCAATGAGTAGCTGGGAAAAATTTTCTCTCATTCTGCAGTTTGTCTATGCACTTTGTTGATTCCTTTGCTATGCCGATGCTTTTCAATTTATATAATCCTACTTGTTAATTCTTTGTACTATATTTGTGCAACTGGTTTTTTTTTTTTCAGGAAATCCTTGCTATGCCTATGTTTAGGAATTTTACCATTTTTTCTTCCAGCAGATTCAGTGCTTCTATTTTTATATCTAGATCCCTGACTCACTTTGATTTTAATTTAGTAAAAGGGGCAAAATATGGATCTATATTTTTTCTTCTGTACAAGGATAACCAGTTTTTTCAGCATAATTTGTTTAAAAGGCTGGGCTTTCTTTCACTTTCTTTTTTTTTTTTTTTTTTACTCTTCACAGTAGTCCAATTCTATTAACTGAGAGTATTTCTCTAAAAACTTTATTTTGAACTCTTTTCTTGGAGAAAGGCAGTTGGGATAAAATAGAAATGAGTAGCTAGTATCTAAATTTTACAAACCACAAACTACAGTATGAACAAATTGCTTAGAAAGATGTGCTAGAATAACCAGCTTAAAGAGCTGAGAGTAGCTTTCTCTACAGAGAGAAAATTTAAAATGATTTAGATTAGACCCTCATCTCATGTTTTCTTTTAAACATGATATTTTAGTGTGTCCAGCTAAAAAATAAGACTGACATATGTATTAAATCAATATTTACAGAAGCAAAGATTTACATAGAAGACATTTTCCTTTATCCTTTTATGCATGCATTAGTATGATTTTTTTTTTCATTTGATTTAGTCACAGTATTTGAAATGCAGTAGCCATTCAATATGTATTTGTTGATTTCAGTAACCATAGCACATGGATAGGATTTTTCTACGTTGATCACGCTCACTTACTAAATTTATGAGAATCATTCATTTAAGAACTTTAACATATAACAATTATCATGTAATGAATGAAATCCTACTGAAGTAATTTATTTTCTTCATTTTATATTCCAGTGTTACCACAAAATTCCTTCTCTTAGGTTTCTTTAAAATATTTTTTATTAATGTCTCACAGGACATTGCAATTATTAACTTAAATCTTCCTCTGTGATCTTTGGGCCCTGACTGACTTCATCTTTTGTAAATTCTCATGCAATTTCCAGACAGTCTGACAGTGGACAGTTAATCATAGCATGCTAGTGGTAAATTGATAGAATGTTGGCCCTACAATATTCAGTCATTTATTATCTATCTCTTGTTTCCTAATTTCTGTGAGATTTTTCAACCACATCAAGGTAATATGTTTCAAAACAGTGAAGGACAGAAACTCCTGACCCCTTTATGTCCCTTACAGTTACGCTACAATGCATAAACAAAAACGACTAGATTTAGAAACATGACTAAAGAATAAAAAGCAAAGAACAGAATAGACTTTTCTTCAATTAACATATTGAAAAACCACATAAAGATATGCTGATCATTATCAGTCATTAAGTAAATGCAAAATAAAACCCATATTGTGATTTTTTTCACATGCACAAGGATAGCAAAATATAAAAAGGAACGAAGAATACTAAGTGGCAGAAAAAATGTAAAACAATAGAACTCTCATTCATTTTGGTGGGAAATATAAAATGATATAGCTAATGTTGAATAGCAACTCAGTTCCTCAAAATTGTAAGCATAAAGTTACTGTATGACCCAGTTTTCCAGTCCTAGAAATATATGTAAAATAAATGAAACTAAATATGCATATAAAAATGTGTACATAAATGTTCACAGCATTACTGTTAATGACAATTGCAAATGCCTATTTTTTGATGAATGGGTAAATAAAATGTGGTGTGTTGCACATATTCACATACCTATATTCATAATATACCATGGAATAACACGCATTCTTTTAAAACATAAAATGGAAACTCATTTGATAATGCATATCATATTTTCCTGAAAATAAGAATGGGCCTTACATTAATTTTGCTCCAAAAGATGTGATAGTTTATTTTCAGGGGTTGTCTTATTTATTCATGTACAGCAATCTATATTTATTCAAGTACAAAGATCTACATTTATTCTGATACAGTCGTGTTATCTTCATGGCCATAATTCTTCAAATCTTGAATTGTGGCCTGAATTTCTTCCAATTCAATATTCTGTAGAACTACTGGCCCCAGTGTCTCTTGTACAGCAACACAGCACTCCTTAAATAAGCACTTCTTGTCCATGTAGCCTGCTCATTGTGCACTGGTAACTCAGTTGTGAGTGAATTTATCCCATGAATTCTTTACCCAAGTCAGCACTTCTTGTATGCTGAGCTTCACAGAGTTTCCATTAAATCAAGTGTTAATTGAAGACTTACAAAACAGGAGATATGACAAAAATGATGAAAATTAGGAATGATTATCCACACAAAAGTGATGAAAATTGCTGACGTCAGAATTCAGAAAATGTTTCGTTATTTTGCACAAGTGCATTACTTAGGCCCATCACAACACCTGGTGAATTACGAAGATTCACATTAGACACAGTCATGTCCATTCATTATCAAGTGCCCACGTTATTCATGTATTGTGTCTGTATTCTGATTGATAATTAGCCAATAAGACTCAGGTTCATCTGTTTACATAGGTGTTTACCTCTCATCCAAAGGTGCCCACTTGAGTATTTATAAATACTTAGATTTATATTATCATTTAAGTAATGTCAATAATGCTATTTATTTGTTTAATTATTCATTAATATTATTGTTTTATAATTGAATATATCTGATGTGTGTTACAATTGGCATATTAAATTCACCTGTCTAGCTGATAATCTTAACTGGGGTTTATTTTTGTGGTAAGACTTATATTACAAGCATCCTGAAAAATCATGCTAGGGTTTATTTTCTGATTAGGTTTTATTTTCAGAGAAATACAATAGGAATGACATATTTATACATGCTAAAGTGTGAATGATCTTTGAAAATATTCTGATTGTACGTAGCTATTTATTAAAAATCCATCATTTGATACTGTTCATATGAAATTCCTCAAATAGTCAAATCTAAACACAGAAAATTGGTTAGTGGTTGCTTGTTGCTGGGGTAGAGAGTGATGGGCTAGTAATTGTTAGAGTATATGATTTTTCTGTTAAGAGTGGCAAAAATATCTAAAATTAATTATTAATGACTCCACAATTTTGGGAATATGCAAAAATACAGTGTTTTGCACTTTAAAAAATATAAATAGCTAGGAGACATAAAAATGTGAAAAGTAATGAGCATGACAATCAGACCTCAACAGCATTCAAGCCTTGTGATATACTCAACTGTTGTCTGTGTTGATGTCTACATGATCAAATTCATCATCAGGATTGTCCACTTTTCAGGCAAATAATATTCTACAGCTTTCATGAAGTCTCATCAAAAGTGTAGCATCACATTCTTGAACCTCTGTTGGTATCAACACATTTTCACA
Source organism: Dasyprocta punctata (assembly GCA_004363535.1). Classification (NCBI taxonomy): domain Eukaryota; kingdom Metazoa; phylum Chordata; class Mammalia; order Rodentia; family Dasyproctidae; genus Dasyprocta; species Dasyprocta punctata. Next base: position 31,779 of record RJWM01011758.1, on the reverse strand, counting down.
GTTTGAAACTTGAGTTACTTAAAAAAATTTAGAAAGGGGGAGGAATCTCTTAGAGAAGCCAGAGCAATGTAAAATATTGGTAGTTTCCTGAAAAATGACTCAAAATATTATGTGAGATACCTACCCAGAGCCATCTTTTCTTTGTAATACCTGAAAGATTGCATGCTGCCTTGGGTTATAACAGAAACAAACCTGTTTACAAATAGTCCTCCCTTCCCTTATATTTGCAGTTAGCTTGCTGGTATTTGTTTGTTCAACTCTTTCTTACTCATTCTTCAAGACTAGTTCAATTGTCAGCCTTTCCATAAAGCTTGTACTTATTGTCCACACTCATTTTAATTTACTCTTTTCTGTTGTTATATATTCTCTGTGAAAATTACAAGGTCACAAGAGGCTCTACACTGGAAGGTTCTGTCTTTTTTGTAATCTTTTATAATATTTTTATTAGTACATGTTTGCAATACATAGAGTTTATAATCATCTTGGGGAGTAGGTTCATGCACATAATACAGATTCATTCTTTTTTTAATCCTTTTCCCCTTCCTTGAGGCTCCCTCCTTCCTCCTCTAAATATCCTTTCCCTATTTTAATTTTTGCTGATATTACTAATTTTATCTCACGTTTATGACATATAATGCTTACTTATTGATGTCATTAGATTTCTGTACATGACATACCTTTAATATAGATATTTCCCCTTCCCTTCCCCTTCTGTCCTCTCTCTCAGTTCCCAGGACACCTTCCAATTTGTAAGAAATCTACCCTCTTATCTCCTTCTATCCATCCTGCACCATTCTCTTTGTTTGTACTTTGTCTTACCCAAATGAGTTATATCATATGGTGTTCAAGCTTGTCTGTCAGGTTTATTTCAGTCAGCATTATATTTTCTAAGTGCATTTATTTTCCTGTAAATGGCTTGAATTTGTCATTCTTTATAGTTAAGTAGTATTCTGTTGTGTACATGTAGCACATTTTCTTTATCCAATCATCTGTTGGTGTATGTTAAGGTAGCTTCTGGGATTTAGCTGTTACGAATTGTGCTGCTAGAAAATTTGGTATGCTTGCATCACTGAAGTATGATATATTTAACTGTTTGTGGAAGATACCTAGAAAGGGATGGCTGCCTCATACAAGAGTTCTAAATTTAACTCTTAAGAAATCTCCATACTGATTTCCATACTGGTTACGCTGGGTTACACTCCTACTAACAATGTAGGAGGGTCTCTTTTTTACTATATCCATGCCAGCATTTGTTATTTTTTAAAATCATGGTGATTGCCATTCTTTCTTTTGTAAAATGGAGTTTTAGCACTGTTTTCATTTGCATTTTTCTAATGGTCAGAGATGTTGACATCTTTTTCTTACATCTGTTGGCTATTTGTACTTTTTCATCTGAGAAGTGTTTGCTCACTTCACTTCCTAATTCCTTGATTGGGCCTTTTATTTTAGGTGGTCTATGTTTTGATTTACTTATATTTTCTAGATATTAGTCCTCTGCCTGTGTATTAGCTGGCAATTTCCCCCTATTCTGTAGTTTGTCTCTTCACTCTACTAATTGTCTTTTGCTATGCAGAATCATTTTAATTTGAAGTAATCCTATTTGTTTTCTAACTTACTTCTTGAGTCATTGTGGTTCTATTTAGGAAATACTTTCCTATACCTATGACTTGAAGTGCTTTACATATTTTATCTTCCAGTATGTTCAATGTTTCTGCTTTGATATTTAGATCTTTGATTCATTTTGATTTTAGTTTGGTACATGGTGAGAAATATGGGTCCAGTTTCAATCTTCTGCAAAAATATTCAGTTTTCCCATCACCATATGTTCAATCGGCTATCTTTCTTCCAAAGCATGCTTTTGGCTCCTTGGTCAAAGATCAAGTGGGTGAATGTACCTGAGGATGTTTCTATGCTCTCTATTCTGTTTCACTGATACACGTGTAGTTTTCTTCCATTACCACTATGTCTTTAATCACTGCTGCTTGGTAGTGTAGCTTGAAGTAAGGTATTGGATGCTTTCTGCTTTGCTCTTATTGTCTAAGGTTACTTTTGCTATTCTGGGTCTCTTCTGACTCCATATGAATTTTAGGATAGTTTTTACTGGATCTGTGAAGTATGGTATTGGTATTTTGATTGGGACTGCACTGAATTGGTATAAGAGTTTTGAAAGTATGGACATTTTGACACTATTAGCTCTGCCTATACAGGAGCAGTGGAAATCTTTCCATTTTCTGATGCCCTCTTCGATCTCCTTTTGTACATGCCGTAGTTTTCCTTGTAGAAGTTTTTAACTTCCTTGATTAGCTTAAGTCTTAGGTATTTAATTTTTTCTTGGTGGTACTATGAATAGCAGTGTTTTTATAATTTCCTTCTCATTGATTTCATTATTGTTGTACACAAATGCTACTGGTTTTTGTGTGTTGTTTTTGTATCCTGCTATATTGCTGAAGCTGGTTATTAATTCTAAGAGTTTTCTGGTGGAATAGTTTGGGTCTTCTATGTAGAGTATCATGTCATTTGTAATTAATGAAAATTTGACTTCCTCTTTTCCTGTCCCTTTTATTCTTTCCCTTACCTGATTTCTCTGGCTAAAATTTTGAGTACAATGTTGAACAAAATTGGTGATAGTGGGCATTGTTTCTTTCTTCCTGATTTTAATGGGAATGCTTTTAGTTTTTCCTCATTTCATATGATAATTGGCCATTGGTTTGTCATAAATAACTTTTGTCAAATTCAGGTTGATGTCTCTGCTTAATATACTATTATAGGCAGCTGAGTTAATTAGAAATATAGGCAGTCAGACAGGGCCCTTGCAGGAGCCAGTGTACAAGACCAGTTATCTTGCAACCATGGAGGAGAAAGACAGTGGGCTGTGGGTCAGATCTCAAGACAAAAGATCAAACAGATGCACCCACATCCAAAGGATTTATATTCTAAATAGGTCTCTATCTCCCTGAGGAAGCCTAGAGTCACTAATCCAATCCCCTACAGCTAAAGGCCCTGTTCTGTATGTATGCCTTCTTGCTATGAAACTTGCCTCCCCATTTGTCCCCGATTTAATCAATTTTACCTGAGCAATTAATCTTATGGGACCCTGTCTGTCTCTCTCTCAGTTTTCTTTCTTTCAATAAATATACTCTGCTCCTAAACTCCATTGTTCCTAAAATTCATGCTTTACTTTTAGAGAACATGAACTCATATTGGACATCTAGTAGGCTGGGAGTTTCATTTCCTTATATCAATACTAGTATGTGATTCACCAGCCACACATACATATTTCTTTAAGAGCTCAAGTTCATACCTTTAATTCTCCAAAGAATACTAAATTCATTAGTATTTTTGAATTGGTTGGTGATTTTTAAGTCTTAGATTTCTAAAAAGGGAGGTGTGTCTTCAGAGAAAAGTGATGGCAGAAACATTACAGCTGAACTTGAAACTTTTCCCATAATATTAAACTCCAAGTAACTTTGGTTTCATGTTTTATGTATTATGATCTTCAGTGATATAAATTGTTCAGTTGAACTTTGGTTATTTTAGTTAACTGGAAAAGAATTATTGAAAAACTAGTGACAGTATTCTGTCTCCAGAAGGGAGAATGTCAATTCACTTCTGGAGAAGAATGCATTTGGAGACAATCATTTAAATCATTCACTTGGTTTTAAATTTACTCTGAAAAAACTATATCATTTTTCTGAAAAGTTAGGTCAACAAACTATTTTCAATATGTGTCAAAAACTGAAAATATGTTAAAGATCTACTTTATAATTTCATTTAATTACAGGCAATTTTCCCAAGTGTATATAGAAGAAATTTCTTCACATTTCCATATTACATCTGGCTGTTCACTCTCCTGCATTACAGCTATATTTTGGAATTAATCCAAGTTAGAAATTAGCAGGACCACTCTGTGTAGCTTTGGAAATGGAAATCAGTATCTAAACATAGTTCAGGCTAATATCTAATCAACTTTGGCTATGACATTCTTTTTTATTGAGTTATGATTACGTTCAATAAAATGCACAGGTTGTAAGTGCATACTGTGATTAGTTTTGACAAATATCTACACCTGAATCTATCACCCAATCAAGATAAAAAGCATTGCTATCACCATAAGAAGTTCTCTTGTGTCCCCTTCTATCACTTTGCACCTTCCAGATGCATCACCTCTCTTATTTGCATATCTAGTTACTGTTTTCTCCTATGATGGAACTTCAGAAAATGGAATCACATGGTCATGGCCATTTGGGGCCTGGTAAACTTTCATTAGTACATATTTGCTGGATATAAATACCTGGTAATTCTTCTCGACACATTTTAATTCTTTATTTTCATCGCCTTCCCTTCCCCTTCCTCCTCCTGTCCTCCACCTCATGACCCACTTCACTTTTGGGGAAAAAAAGGAAAGTTTGTTTCCTTTTGTATTTTGTTTTTCTCTTTATTTATATTTTCAGTATCTCATATAATGAAAGTGCTGTGATATTTAAACGTGTATGTCTGATTATTTAACTGAAAAATATGGTCTCAAGGTGAATCCGTTTTTCTACAGATTACTCGTATTTGTCCTTCTTTATGATTGATATAAATACAGGCATGCATGTATCGCGGTAATAAAATGCATTTAAATATTCTGAGAAAATACCTAGAAGAGGAATAGCTGGGTAGCATGGAATTTCTACTTTCAGTTTTGTAGGCATCTCCATATAGTTTTCCATAGTGTTTGTACCAGTTTACATTTCTACCAGCAATGTAAAGGGTTTTCTTTTTCCCTTCAGCCTAAACAGCATTTGTTATTGTTTGGTTTCTTGATGACAGTTGCTGGGGGCTGATAAAAGATCCCCAGATACCTGAAGGGAGAATGCCAGGGAAGAAAGAAAGGCAAAAGACAATATTAGAGGTACAAGGGGACCAGGAGGAGCCCTGGGGGTCACACTACTCTCCATGGTCAGCCCACTTTTGTTAGCAAGCAAGGAACACAGGAGACATAGTTTACTTTTCATTGAACAGTAATTGCAGTAAAAGAGGAACAAAGAAACGGAGAACATGTCTTTCTCTACATCTATAAGCCTGTATTCTTTAGATTGTCATCAACAGATGTGATCTTGCTTTAGGAATGCTGTAGTTGCAAGCTTTCTCTGAGCAGCCAGGAAGCATAGCAGCCTTCACACACTTCCCTTTTCCTAAAGCAAGGTCACATCAGTCTCAAGACCATGGGACCCTAGTCAAATAGCCTGGCCTCCAGCACAGTAAAATATTTCATATTCCCTGGTTCCCAACACAGAGTAATTCATGGAGTAAGACAAAATCTAAGTGTTGTTTTAATTTGCCTTTCTTTAATGGTCGGAGATATTGAACGTTTTTTTCATCTATTTGTGAACCATTTGAAATTCTTTTACTTGTTATTTTTTGGCTTTAAAAAAAACAAAAGAAGAACAAAAATGATAATATGAAAATTCAAAACAAAATAACAGATTAACACTGCTTAATATATTGCATATTGTTCTCTTCAAGGTAGTTGTTCAGACTACAAGATATAGGCACAAAAAAGGATTAAAAGGTTGAACAATAAAAGCACAAATTGTTCTTTCTGATGAACTAACAGATTAGTAACATAGCTATCTACTATATATATACATATATATACATATTTTCTCCTTTCCCCTATCCCAGTAATTCTCTCCTTTGTTTCAACTGAGTTACCGAAGTTTTATTGGCTCTTTTACTAGGGGGAGTTAGGTTTTTTGAATTTTCTTTATTTTATTTTAAAGAGGAAAAGCAAAACAAGACAAAAAATACAAGAAAAGCAAGAAACAAAGGAGACAAATAAACAACAATAACAAAAACCCCAAAGCAATAATAATATAGTCTTTCAAAACAAGGTGGTAGGAACTTAACAAAGGTTGATATTTTGCATAGTTATCTTCACAGGAGTTAACCACATTGCAGGATATAGACATGCAAAATTGATCTAATGCTATGAGGGTCGACTGTTTTGTTCCAAGAAATAATAGAATTAGTAGTACAATCATCTTAGCAATCTTTAGTGTATATATACAAATTTATATCTTTTTTTTTCTTTTCCTTTCCTTCTTTTCTCCTTTTCCCTGAGTTATTTTTCCCCGTTGAGCAATTTCTTACCCTTTCACAATATTTATTGAAATTTTTGAATCTTATCTGCTCTTTGAGTTCTTGTAGTAGGGAAACAATATGGTATTTACACATGTGAGTTTGATTTATTTCACTTATGAGTATGGTCTCAAGTTGCATCCATTTAATTACAAAAGCCTCAGTGTGATCCTTCTTTATAGCTGAATAGTAATCCATTGTATAAAAATATATTTTTTTATTCATTCCTCAGGTGATGGTCATTTGGGTTGTTTCCAAGATTTGGCTATTACAAATTGTATATATCATACAATGCTATAAATATGGGTGTGCATATATCACTGTGGTATGACGTTTTCAGTTCTTCTGGGAGTATGCCTAGAATCTGGATAATGGGATCAAATAGGACCTTCAATACCAGTTTTTTGAGGAAACTCCACACAGGTTTCCAGAGTCATTTCACCACCCTACACTTCCAACAACAGTGGAAAACTGTTCTTTTTCCCCACAGCCTCTCCAGCATTTGTTATTGGCTGTTTTCTTGATCCTGGCCATTCTTTCTGGAGTGAGATGGAATCTCAATGCCATTTTAATTTGCATTTCTCTAATGACCAAAGATGCTGAACATTTTTTCATATATTTACTTGTGATTTGTATTTCTACATCTGAGAAGTGTGTATTCCTCTCAGATGCCCATTTTTGGATTGAGTCTTTGAATTTTGGAGGCCTGATTTTTAAAAAATTCTTTGTATGTCCTAAATAGAAGTCTTCTGTCTAAGGGACATTTGACTAAGCTTTTTACACAATTCATGGGTTTTCTTTTCACACTGTTGGAGATTTCTTTTGAAATGTAAAAAATGTTTTATTAGGGGAGATATCAGTTGTTGATTCTGGGAAGTATTTCCTGCTCAGTTTGATTTTTGTCCATGAATTCTCTGCCTACTCCTATGTCTTCAAGTTTTCTACCTACTTTGTCTTCCAACAGATTTAGTGTTTCTGTTAATATTTTGATTTTTGATCCATTTTGACTTTAGTTTGGTGCACAAATGATAGGCATGGGTCTAGTTTTAGTTTTTGGCATATGGAAAACTAGTTTTTCCAGCACCACATATTATAGAGTGTATATTTCTTCCAGTGAACATATTTGTCCCCTTTGTCAAAGATTAGGTGGCTGAGTGTGTTTGTAGTTGAGGTTACATATTCTGTTCTATTTCATAGATCTTCAGGTCTGTTTTTATTTCAATACCATGCTGATTTTGTTCAGGGATTGTCATGCTTCCTTCCTTGCCTTTGTTGCCTAGAACTGTCTTTGCTTTTCTAGGTCTCTTCTGGTTCCAGATGAATTTTAGGAATGATTTCTCTAGATCTGTGAGGTACACAAATTGTATCTTGATGGAAATCGCATTAAATCTGTATAACAATTTTGGGAGAATGGCCATTTTCACAATGTTTGTTCTTCCTATCCATGAGCAAGGAATGTCTTTCCATTTTCTGAAGTCCTCTTTGATTTCTTTTTTCAGAGTACTGTAATTTTCACTGTATAGATCATTTTCTTCCTTTGTTAGATTGATTCCTAAGTATTTGTTTATTTGGATGCTACTGGGAAGGGTGTGGTTTAACTTATTTCTCTCTCAGTGAGTTTGTTGTTTGTGTACTGGTATACTATTGATTTTTGAGTTTTGACTTTGGATTCAATTACATTACTGAATTTGGTTATTACATCTAGAAGTCTTTCAATGAAGTTTTGGGAGTGTTCTATGTAGACTATCATGTCATCTACAAATAATGCTAATTTAACTTCTTCCTTTTCTATCCATTTTCCTTTCCTTTCTCTCTCTTGTCTAAATGCTCTGGTTAGTGTTGCCAGAACTACATTGAATAGGAGTGGTGACAGTGGACATCCTTATCTTCTTCCTGATTTTAGAGTGAAAACTTTCAGTATTTGACCATTTAATATGATGTTGGCTGTTGGTTTGTCATAGATGGCTTTTATCAGATTGAGGTAAAGACAATCTGTTCTGATTTTCCATAGGGTTATTATCATGAATGAGTGTTGGATTTTGTCAGAAGCTTTTTCTGCAGCTATTTAGATGATCATGTGATTCATGTCTTTGGTTCTATTGATCTATTGATATGGTGTATTACATTTATTGATTTGTGTATGTTGAACCATCCCTGCATTCCTGGGATGAATTCCATTTGATTGTGGTGTATAATCTTTCTGATGACTTTCTGTATTCTCTTTGCCAATATTTTATTGAGGATTTGTGCATCGATGTTCATTAGGGTGATTGGCCTGTGGTTCTCTTTTTTGGTTGGGTCTTTCTCTGCATTTGGTATTAGGGTAATACTTGCTTCCAGGAATGAGTTAGGGAGAATTGCTTATCATTCAATTTCACTGAAGAGTTTGAGGTGTGTTGCCTTTAAGTCTTCACTAAATTCCTTGTAGAATTTAGCAGTGAATCCATTACACTTGTGCTTTTCTTTGATGGTAAGGCTCTAATTACATTTTCAATTTTATTACCTGAAATTGGGTTATTCAGCAGTTTTACATCTTCTTGATCAAGATTTAGTAACTCATATGTTTCTAGGAATCTGTCCATTTCTTCTGTGTTATCACACTCAGAAGAGTAAAGGTTTGCAAAGTAGGTATCGATGATCTTTTGCTTTTCCACAGGTCTATAGTGATCTCACACTTTTCATTCCTTATTGCATGAATTAGAGATGTTTTTCCTTCTGTTTTATAACAAGGTTGACTAGGGGCTTATAAAGTTTATTTATTCTTTAAATGAACCAAGTCTTTGATTCATTAATTCTTTCTATTGTTTTCTTAGTCTCTGTTGCATTTATTTCTGCTCTGATCTTTATGCTTGCCTCCCTTCTTTTGGCTTTGTGTTTAACTTGTTCTTCTTTTTCTAGATGTTTGAAGTGTTACATCAGGTTATTTATTTGTGCTCATTCTGTTTTCCTGATGTGGTAATTCACCACCATAAATTTCCCTATGAGGACTACTTTCACTACATCCCACAGGTTCTGGTAAGTTGTACTTGCATTTTTATTTGTTTGCAGATATTGTTTAATCTCTTCTTTAATTTCCTCTGTTACCCATTGATTGTTCAGGAATGTATTATTTAATTTCCATGTGTTTATGAAATTTTTGTAGTTTCTTTTGTCATTAATTTCCCAATTCATGTCACTATTATCAGATAATATGCACACAATGATTTTGATTCTTTTGCATTTAGTTAAGCATGCTCTATTGACTTGTGTATGGTTGATTTTAGAGAATGTCCCATGGTAAGCTGAGAATCATGTATATTCTGATGCTGTGTGGAACCCTCTGTACATATCTACTAATTCCATTTGTTCACAAGTTTGATTCAGTTCTTTTATTTCTTCGCAGATTTTCTATTTAGTTGACCTGTCTCTTTGTGTCTGTGGGGTGTTAAGTTCTCCATGATAATTGTGTTACTGCTTATTTGATTTTTCACTTCTATTAGTATTTGTTTTATGTAGCTGGGTGCTCCCATATTTGGTGCGTATATATTCAAGATTGTTCTCTCCTCCTCTTGAAGTTTTCCCCTAACCAGTATATAGTGACCTTCTTTATCTCTTTTGATTATTGTTGGTTTGAAGTTCACATTGTCTGTAAACAGAATAGCTACCCCTGGTTTTTTGGGGGTTCCTGCTGTATGATGTACTATTTTCCATCTTTTGACTTTCAGTCTATGAACTTTCTTCTGGGTTAGATGGGTTTCTTGTATACAGCATAAGGTTGGATGTTGTTTCTTGATCCATTTTGCTAGTCTGTTTCTTTTAATTGGTGAATTGAGGTCACTGACATTAATGGTTATAAGTGATATATTTTGGCTTATTTTGGTCATGTTATCTTTCTGTTGTTGGTTCCTTACATTTCCCTTCTTCTTAATTGTTTTCCCTGCTTAGTGGCTTTTTTCTGTTGGTATCCTTGAAGTCCTAGTTATTTTTATGTCTATCTAGAATATCTTTCAGTATTCTTTGTAGGGTTGGTTTCATGGTGATGAAGTTCTTCAGCTGTTCTGTGTCATGGAAGTATCTTATTTCTCCATCAGTTTTGAAGGATAGTTTTTCAGGGTACATCAATTTGGATTGAAAGTCATTTTCCTTTAGGATTTTAAATACTTCACTTTATGCTCTTCTTGGCCTTATTTTTGTTGTTGTTGTTGAGAAGACTGCTGTGATTCTGATGGGCTTTCTTTACAAGTGATTTGCTTTTCTGTAACAGCTGTTAATATTCTGTTCATATGTTGAATTTCTGGGATTTCGATTATTATATGTCTGGGTTTAGATTTAGTTTGGTAATGGCTAACTGAGGTTCTATATTGTTCACTTATCTGTATATCAGTTTCTTTTCCCATGTTTAGGAAATTTTCTGCTATTAATTCTGTAAATCATCTTTTTATACTATTCGTGTTGTCACCTTTTTCATTTACACCTATTACACTTACATTGTTTTTATTTTTTATTTTTGGCATTGTCTTGCAACTGTTAAATTGTTATTTCCTGATTTGTTGCTATTTTTAAAAGACCTTTCCTTTCCTGTTCACTAGCTGCAAACTTGTCTTTGAGGTCTGAAAGTCTATCTTCACATTCATTCAGGTGGTTTTGCCAGTTTTCCATGGAATTTTTATTTCCCAAATATCTCTTTGAATCTGTTTCATGCATTCTAATTCTTTCTTATATTGTTCATTCAAGGTTTCCATCATTTTGCACTGTTTCCCTATTTTTTTAAAATATGTCTTCTTTAGATGTGTTCAGCATTTCTTTCATTACATTTATCATTTCTTGTTTTGCCTGGCAGATTATTTCTGTTCTGATTTCCTTTACAGCTTCATGGAGTTGTTTCTTTACTTCAGGTGCTATCATTTCAGAAGTTTCAAGTGTGTGGCTTACTCTTTCTTCTATGTCCATGTCTCCTAGGGTTGTCTGGTATAGACTGGAGATTTGAGATTGCATTTTGCTCTTTCATTTTATCATTTTGTTTTATACTCCTGGGGTAGCTGAATGCAAAGTCTCAGTTGTTTCCTGTGCTGAGGATGGCTGTCTGTACTGGAGGGGATTTCCCCAGGTGAGTCATTAGGCACCCCTGGTGGCACTTGCAGGCTCCCCAATGGTTGAAGTACTCTGGTAAAATATTCAGCATGTCCCACATGGCACACTGAGGCTCCCTGGCTGATTGTGATCACTGGGTGAGGTCCTACCAAGTCCCGAGTGGCAACCAAGGTGACACAGCTCAGTGGACCATGCTGTGCAGGAGCACATGGCACACTTAGGCTCCTGACTGCTTGGGGTCACTGGTTGGGGTCCTAATATGTTTAGAGTTATGCACCAAGGCTCCCTGTCTGTTTAGGGTCACTAGGCAGAGCCCTACCAGGTTCCAAGAGGCACACCAAGGCTGCAGGCTAGGTGGAGTATGCTCTATCAGCCTTCAACTTGTGCCACATGGTGCAACAATACTCCCCCACTGCTTGTGGTCACTGGTCTTTTTAATTCTTTATATATTCTATTCCATTGCTCATGGAGCAGCTGACAAAACTTTATACAATTTATGGATTGTCTCTACACTTTGATAAAGCTCCCTTTGCTATGCAACAGGTTTTCATTTGATATGATCACATTTGTTGGTTCTCAATCTTATTTATTGTGCAGTTGCAGTTCTATTAAGAAAGCCCTTGGATATTTCTATGTCTTCAAGAGTTGTACCTATTTCATCTTCAAATAAATTAAGCGTTTCTGTTTTAATGTTTAGGCCTTTGATTCACTTTGATTTTAGTGTAGTACGCAGTAAGGAGTATTTGTCTAAATTCAGACTTCTGCATGTGGACAACCAGTTTTTCTTGCACTATTTGTTAAAGAGGCTGTCTTTCCCCAGCATATGTTTTGACACATTTGTCAAAGATCAGATGGCAGACTATGCAGCATATTGCTGCTGCATGCACTATTCTATTCCATTTTTCCATATATCTTTTTTTCTACCAGTACCATATTGTTTTTTCAGTGTAGTTTTGCAATATAACTTCAAATACAGAATTGTTATATCCCCTGCTTTGCTTTTATTGCCCTGTATTGCTTTGGCTATTCTGGACTTCTTCTATTTTCATATGAACTTTTATTCTAGTTATGTGACCAGTGTTGTTCATATTTTAAAGAGATTCCATTAAATCTGCATGTTCATTTTTGAAATATATCCAATTTAACCATATTGGTTCTGCCTATTCTGAAACATGGAATATTTTTTCCATTTTCTGATGTCCCCTTGATCACCTTTTTCAGAGTACTGCAGTATTTTGCTTTAGAAATCTTTTTATATCCTTGGTTAGGTTAATCCCTAATTATTTAATTTTTCTTGATACTATTGTGAATAGTATTGCTTTCCTAATTTCTTTCCTGTTGAGTTCATTATGAGCATACAGGAATGCTATTTGTTTTTGTGTGTTGAGTGTAGCTTGAATTTTCCTAATGATGAATGATATTTTTGTATCTTTTTATGTACTTACTGGTTATTACTATTTCAAGTTTTGTGAAGGTTCTACAGAGTTATTTTCATTTTTGGCTTTATTTTTGTTTCTCATTTCTCCTTTTTATTTGTATAATTATGTTTATTTTTAAATACACAAAAACACATGTAGAGGTAGTATGACAGGTATATTGTTTAATTCTATTTCTCTACCTAGTAGATACCTTTGTCTAATCTATCCATTTGCTCTCTGTATCCTCATGATATTCTAATTCCTTACCATGTACAGTTTCCATGTTATCACATTATCAACAATTTTGAGTGCATTTACCTATAGACTGTCGAAGTTTTAGAGCAAATATAAACACAATTTAAATAGGACTGTGGAGTCCTGGAAAAAAAAAGTGCAGAGGCTTAGCCACTCTTATTAAGGATCAAAAGATACCAGTGCCCTAACCTTTTAAATATGACAACTCTAAATAGAAAAGAATAGTAGGGGAAAATTTAACACAGCTAAATTCACCATAATCTACAACTCAGCTGCAGCAGGGGAGTGGTGCATGATATACTGATTCTATGCATAATATATAATTGATGCCAATATTTGTTTCATATCAGGAATTTTGAACTTGAGAAATTTTTGGAGAAAATTGACCTTTCTATATAGAAATTTAATGTAAATTTTATTAAAACTGTATCTACTGGAAACTGAATCAGGTGTTACATGTGTATCCATAAATAAATAACACCAGGAGGGAAGGTTTGTACCTCTACATTCCTTGGGAAACCACTGAAGGGAGGGAGGCTAGAAAATGTAAAGTCATTTTCCAGTATTACCCATACATCTTGGGTTTTGTATTATTTTGGTGTATTTTGGAAAAGGGAGACATAATCTCAGAACTAATAATAACCCAAATATTTTCCTGCATGATGAGTGCTGCTGAATGGGAATTTGCCCAAGTTTTATGTTATTTCTCTTGAAAGAATAGATAACATTGATTTTTAACTTGTAATTTTCCTTTTGAATTGCCACTCCTTTGATGAGGCTACACAGTAACATGTTATGTGTTTTCTTTTTTGGCTGTTCCTTATCTTTTCCAAGGTCCTGCTTAAGTGGAATCACTGCAGTGAAATAAGCATTAAAAGCCACCCTTCTGAGAAAGCACACACTATTCTTGTATGTGCTGACACAGTCAGCACTGATATAGCCAAAGTTCCCATCGAGCTTCGGATAAACAACTCAAGGACAAATGATGCTGGTGTTCACATTCATCCAACATCATGAAAAGTGTTTCTTCTGACCCTGATCTATTTTTTTCCATTTATGGGTCTCTTTGATTTTAAAATGAAAAAATGAAAAAGGAATAAAAATGATGACACAGAATTTCAAAACAAAATAATAAGAGATTAATGACGGTTAACATATTGCATATTGTTATCTTCAAAGTAGTTGTTCAGATTACAAGATATAGGCATATAAAAATGATCAAACAATCAAACAATAAAAGCACAAACTGTTTTTTTATGAACTAACAGAGATTGGTAGTATAATTTTCTATCTTGTAATTATGTATATATACACATACATATGTATACATATATATGTACATATATAATCTTTTCTCTTTTCCCCTACCCCAGTTGTTCTTTCTGCTTCATCAGTTTCTTTCCCCTTCACTTTCACAATATCCTATTGTACATTTTGGATATTATTAGCTCAGATTTTTATGCTAGGGAGACAATATGATACTTATACTTCCCAGTCTGATATATTTCACTTATGAGATGCATATGGTCTCAAATTGCATCTATTTACCTAAAGAAGTCTCAAGTTCATCCATATATATAACTAAGTAGTATTCCATTGTATAAAAATACTGCATCTTTTTTATCCATTTCCCAGTTGATGGGCATTTGAGTTCTTCTACATGCTTAAAAAATACTACATGGTAGATGAGTCTTCCTGAACTCTGGGAAAGTTGTGGTGCTGGTAAGTCAATCCTATCAACACTTAAATGGGCAGATGGTAGTAGTTATGTGTCACAAGCAATATAAGATTTCTAGGTTTTAAAAAGCACAAAGAAAAGGAAACATCAGGTATCTGGTGAGGTTCTGGAATCCAGGAACCTTTAATTATAGGTCTAACTTTGTCATTTCACCTTGCTCAGATGTAGTTTTTACACATCTTTTACATTTCTGAAGAGATATTAGTGTGAAATACACCAAGAACAGCCAGATTTTTCTCTAAAATCTTCTGCTTGCCAGTCACATAGGCATAACAGAAGATATAAAGTCTATGCCTTAGCCTCCTGCTCCAGTTGCTATTGTTGTAAGAAACTGTTTTTTGCCTACATTTTCTTCCCAGCTGCTTCTGGGTGTATCTAGGGAGGTGAGATAAAACTCAGCCGTTTCTGCATATTGATGACCTGACAGATGCATTATACAAAGTATTTATTTCTTGCTTTCTCGCTCAATGGAATCCTTCTTGAGTTACACATTTGGAAATGGGATTTGAAGAGTTAGGGCAAGCCAAAGATTGAGCCAGTGGCATGCTGCTGATACCATAAAGTAAAGCAGGGGTTCAGTGTTTGGTATGTTATGCACATTTATTCCCTGACATCTGTTCAGCTGTAATGTCTTGATTGTTTCATGGTAGTTAATTGACATTGTTGCTAACCTCAACACAGAGACCTATCAGAAATTAGGTAAATTCTCTGATGAAAAGAATGAGGAAGCACTGATATCACCAATTTTAGGAATAGGGAACAGTATTCATTATCTGCTATATGTGTTATAAAAGAAACAAAAGCTGAAACACATCAAACAAACTGAAAACTAGGGTAGAGAAAGGCCTCTATTGCGGAGAGAAAGGCAGTGAAATAATAAGACTGCTTCCTAAAAGAGGAAACTTACACCCTGAAAAGATGGAGGAAAAAGTTATAGTTTCACATTTTCTGCTTCGAAAGACAGAAGACAATTTCTGTTTGCACACAACTAGAAACAGGAAAATATATTTTTTCCAAGAACAATTCTCATTGCAAAAATTATCTACTACAGATGGGGTTTACATGAAAACTTCTATACAGAATAGACAAGGAATCTGGGAATCACAGAGTTATAGACAGCATAAGCTATACAATTTCCATCTAGTCAAACCCAGCTGCAACACTTCACAAAACAGAACAATTATCCATCAAAATGTGAAGGTGCTTGCATAGAATTCCACAGCCTAAAGTCAGGCCAAAAATCCTGACAGTTCTTTAGGTTTAGTGTTCTTTCACTGTATCACAATGCTTTGGTTTCCCTACTGAAAAGTCTGAAAAGGGGAAAGTAATGTATTTTTCCTTTGATACTTGCATGCCTGGCTTCAGTTACTCTTATAAAACAAATGATCCAGGGCCCCCTTGGCCATTGTCAGGAGCCAGGAGGCTGGTCCCACACCCACTATGGCTGGCCATCAGGGCCCAGATCTGCATCAGGAGCCTGGCTCTGTACTGGAGCCTAGGGATCTGCAGCCTCCACGGCCCCCTTCCCACACCCATTGTTCCCCAGGCTGGAATTTGCAGCTGTCAGGAGAGGCCCCGGCTCCATCCCTGGCCTGCCCAGGGGGAGAGCAGAGTGGCCAGCAGACAACCAGGTTGGGGCTCCTCCAGGGAGAAGTGTGAAGTGGCAACGGCGGTAGTCTGGTGGTCATAGAAATGATGGAAGAATTGCATAGCCTGAACCCACGATGACAGGAATCATTAGAGGCCACGTTTCCTGGAGTTGAAGTTAGTAAGATGCAGCTCAGTAGTGAAGCTTTCAATCAGTTTGTGGGATCCTTGAGTGATAAAGAAGTAGAGGCTCCTGAGCAAAAGCAGAATTAACATAGAGGAATGAAACTCCCAACATACTAGATGTCCAGTATGAGTTCATGGTCTCTAAAATGTAAGAATAAATTTTAGGAACAACAGAAGTTAAGATCAGAATATACTGAGAGAAAGAAAACTTCTGTCTGAGAGACAGGCAGAAAGGGTCCCAAGTGGGTTGCCAAAGATTCTGTCTTTTCTAGGGACTTTATAGAGCAAAAATCACAAGGTGATATGGGTCCCAGGTAGGGAAAAATGGGAGTTCACAAAGTGGGCATGATGTTGCACAGAACTATGGTCAACAATAAGATTAATTGCTCAGGTAAAACTGACCAAATTGGAGACAAATAAGGAAGTGAGTCACATAGCAAGGGGGCATGCTTGAAGAGCAGTGGTTCATCCTGTAGGGGGTTGCAATGGTGACACCTGGTTTCCTCAAGGTGACCCATACCTGTTTAGAATATCAATCTTTAGGACATGGGTGGATTTGTTTGATCTTTTGTCTTCAGGTTTGGCCCACAGTTGGAGGTGTCTGTCTCCTCCAAGGTTACAGCATATCTGGTCTTTTGCACTGGCTCCTTCAAGGGCCTAGCCCTGTCTTACTGCCTATAATATTTCTATCTAACTCAGCAACCTGTAACAGAATGACCAGAGAAACTGGAAAAGAAAAGCTGAACCATATGAAACTAGCCAAGAGAAAGGCACCCCTAGTGATATAGGGGAATGAAACTCCCTACTTACTATATGTTCGGCACGAGTTCGTGTTCTCTAAAATTGAAGAATGAATTTTAGGAACAGTGGTGGTTAAGAGTGGAATATATTTATTGAGAGAAAGAAAGTTTCTGTCTGAAGGACAGAAGGGGTCCTGAGTGGGTTGCTGGGGACTCTGCCTTTTCTAGGGATTTTTATAAAGTAAAATCATGAGGTTAGATGGGTCGAAGGTGGGGAAAAATGGGAACTTGCAAGGTGGGCATAAGGTGGGACATAACTATGGTTAACCAATAAGATTAATTGCTCAGGTAAAATTGATTAAATCAAGGACAAATGGGAAAGCGAGTCATGTAGCAAGCGGGGATGCTTAACAGCAGTGACTCTTCCTGTAGTGGGGTGGGATGCTGACTCCTGACTTGCTCAGGGTGATGGAGAACTATCTGGACTGTCAATTGTTAGGATACAATTGTATTTGTTCTGCCTTTTGTCTTGAGATCTGGCCCACAGCAGGTGGTGCCTATCTCCTCAGAGGCCACAAGGTATCTGAACTTCTGCACTGGCTCCTTTGAGGGCCCAGCCCTGTCTGACTGCCTATAATATGTCTAACTAACTCAGCTGCCTGTAACACCCTAGGGGACATAAAATTAGTGATTACTTTGAGTTTGCTGGGGGAAGTGGGCCAGGAACCAGCCCTGGCAGAAGTGCTCCACCAGTTGCAGGATTCTCATTAAAACATTCCTTATCCAATCCTTTACCATGGCACATAGAGCAGCCCCTCTATGGTTACATGGCAGCGCCATGAAGGAGGCATCAGAGGAACAATCTGCTCTGCCAACCCTCATGTCAGTGATGCTAGCAAAACCTCGAATTGATGTGGAGTAGTTAGCCCAAAGGGGAGCTGGACCCTGCTTCAATTTTGTATCAGTTCAGCAAAACAGTGCGTATTCTACAGGATCTGGCAACACAGAGCATTCCTGCATTTCCCAAAAGCAGATCTCCATCTAGCACAGACAGACTCAGTCTGACCTCACAATAGAAAAAATATCTGCACTAGAAAAGAAGGAATAGATGATTTACTGAAAGCCAACTGTGATATTATTTTAATTTTATATTATTTTTTATTTATTTAAGAGAAAAAAAGACACATATAACAAAGACAACAAGCAAAAGAGACAAACAAATGACTAGAGTAAATAACACAACAGTAACATTACAGGTTTACAAAACAGGATGATAGAAACTTGACAATTGTTGCAATATTGCTTATGGTTATCTTTAAAATGGTTACTTACATTAACAGATATAGACATGTAAAATTGATCTAATCATATGAGTATTAATTGTTCTTTCTCAGTAATGAATACATTCAGCAGTGTGTTCATTTTAGCTATCTTAAATATACATATGTACAGATTTATATCTTTTCCTTTTCCCTTTTCTCTTTCCCCCTTTTCCCTTCCCAATTACTTTTGCTCTTCGAGCTGATTTTTACCCATACATAGTATTTTTATAGCTTTTGAATCATATATACTTATTCAGTTTCTTATACTAGGGAGACAATATGGTATTTACACATGTGGGTTTGATTTATCTCACTTTGAGTATGGTCTCAAGTCGTGTCCATAGACTTATAAAAGTCTCAATGCAATCTTTCTTAATAGCTGAGCAGTACTCCATTATATAAAAATACCACATCTTTCTTATCCAACCTTTGAGTGAGGGCACTTGGGTTGTTTCCAAGATCTGGCTATTACAAATTGGGTTGTTATAAACATGGGTGCACAGATATCACTTTGGTATGATATTTTCAGTTCTTCTGGGAAAATGCCCAGAAGTGGGATAGCTGGGTTGAATGGGATCTCTAATCCTAGCTTCTTGAGGAATCTCCACTCTGACTTCCAAAGTGGTTGCACCAGTCTACACTCCCACCAACAGTGGAGAAGAGTTCCTTTTTCCCCACAGCCCCTCCAGTATTTGTTGTTGCTTGATTTTTTAATCTTGGCCATTCTTTCTGGGGTGAGATGGAATCTCAGTGTTGTTTTACTTTGCATTTCCTGAATGACCATTGATGTTGAACATTTTTTCATATATTTATTTGCCATTTGTATTTCTTTCTCTGACAAGTGTGTCTTCATCTCAGATGCCCATTTTTGGATTGGGTCCTTGAATTTTAGGGGCCTGATTTCTTTTAATTCTTTATATGTTTTAGATAGAAGTCCTTTGTCTGATGGACAATTGGCTAAGATATTTTCCCAGTTCGTGGGTTTTCTTTTCACTCTGTTGGAGATTTCCTTTGACATGCAAAAACTTTTTGCAAAGATGAAATATCAGTTGTTGATTCTGGGAAGTGTTTCCCGTGAAATTTGATTTTTGTTCATGAACTCTGCCTACTCCTATGTCATCAAGGTTTTTGCCTATTCTG
The DNA here is from genome assembly GCA_004363535.1 of Dasyprocta punctata. NCBI lineage: Eukaryota > Metazoa > Chordata > Mammalia > Rodentia > Dasyproctidae > Dasyprocta > Dasyprocta punctata. Next base: position 12,200 of record RJWM01011758.1, on the reverse strand, counting down.
TCTTCTAGTAGGTTTAGTGTCTCTGCTTTAATATTCAGATCTTTGATCCATTTTGACTTTGTTTTAGTGCATGGTGATAGACATGGATCCAGTTTTAGTTTACGGCATTTAGAAAGCCAGTTTTTCCAGCACCGTTTGTTAAAGAGGCTGTCTTTCTTCCAATGTACATGTTTGGCCCCTTTGTCAAAGATGAGGTGGCTAAGTGTGTTTGTAGTTGTGGCTGTATCTTCTAATCTATTCCATTGATCTTCAGGTCTGTTTGATTCCAGTACCATGCTGATTTTATCACAGTAGCTTTGTAGTATAGTTTCAAGTTGGGGATTATGATGCCTCCTGCCTTCCCTTTGTTGCCCTGAATTGTCTTTGCAATTCTAGGTCTTTTCTAGTTCCAGATGAATTTCAGGAATGCTTTCTCTAGCTCTGTGAGGTAGGCAAGTGGTATTTTGATTGGGATTGCATTAAATCTGTAAAATAATTTTGGGAGAATGGCCATTTTCATGATGTTTGTTCTTCCTATCCATGAACAGGGAATATCTTTCCATTTTCTGAAATCTTCTTCGATTTCCTTATTCAGAGTAATGTAATTTTCACTGTAAAGATCTTTTACTTCCTGTGTTAGATTGATTCCTAAGTATTTCATTTTTTGGATGTTATAGTGAAGGGTGTAGTTTCTCTTATTTCTCCATCAGTGACTTTGTTGTTCGTGTACAGGAATGCTATTGATTTTTGAGTGTTCGCCTTGTATCCAGCAACATTACTGAATTTCATTAATACTTCTAGAAGTCTTCTAATGGATTTTTGGGGGTCTTCCATGTAGAGTATCATATCATCTGCAAATAATGATAATTTCACTTCTTCCTTTCCTATCCTTATTCCCTTTATTTCTTTCTCTTGTCTAATTGCTCTGACTAATATTTCCAGGACTCTATTGAATAGGAGTGGTGATAATGGACATCCTTGTCTTGTTCCTGATTTTAGGTTGAAAGTTTTCAGTTTTTGTCCATTTAGTAAGATGTTGGCTGTTGGTTTGTGATATATGGCTGTTTTCAGATTGAGGTAGAGACCATCTATTCCGATATTCTGTAGGGTTTTTATCATGAATGGGTATTGGATTCTGTCAAAAGATTTTTCTGCATCTATTGGGATGATAATGTGGTTCTTGTCCTTGGCCATGTTGATATGGTGTATTGCATTTATTGATTTGCGTATGTGGAACCATCGCTGCATTCCTTGGATGAAACCCACTGGATCATGGTGTATAATCTTTCTGATAACTTACTGTATTCTATTTGCCAGTATTTTATTGAGGATTTTTGCATCTATGTTCATTAGGGAGATTGGCCTGCAATTTTCTTTTTTGGTTGCGTCTTTTTCTGGTTTTGGTATTAGGGTAATACTTGTTTCCATGAATGAGTTAGGGAGACTAACTTCCCTTTCAATTTCACTGAAGAGATTGAGGAGTGTTGGCATTAAGTCTTCCCTAAATTTCTTGTAGAATTCATCAGTGAATGCATCAGAGCCCGGGCTTTTCTTTGTTGCTAGGGTCCTAATTACATTTTCAATTTCATTAGCTGAAATTGGATTATTGAGCAGCTTTACATCTTCTTCATTCAGCTTTGGATAATTCATAGGTTTCTAGGAATCTGTCCTTTTCTTCTGTGTTATCGAATCTATGTGAGTAATGGTTTTTGAAGTAGGTGTTAATGATCATCTGTATTTCCACAGGATCAGTAGTTATTTTACCCTTTTCATTTTTTATTGCATGAATCTGAGTTTTTTCTTTCCTCTTTTTGATAAGGCTGGCTAGTGGTTTATCGATTTTATTTACTCTTTCAAAAAATCAAATCTTTGATTCATTAATTCTTTGTATTGTTTTCTTAGTTTTAATTGCATTAATTTCTGCTCCAATCTTGATAATTTCCTCCCTTCTTTGGGCTTTGGACTTGACTTCCTCTTCCTTTTCTAGAAGTTTGAGGTGCAGCATTAGGTTGTTTATGCGTGTTCTTTCCATTTTTCTGATGTGAGATTTTTGTGCTATAAATTTCCCTCTAAAGACTGTTTTCATTGTATCCCACATGATCCGGTAATTTGTATTTGCATTTTCATTCAATTGTAGATATTGCTTTATTTCTTCTTCAACTTCTGCTGTAACCCATTGGTTATTTAGGAGAGTATTATTTAATTTCCATGTGTTTATGCAGTTATTGTGGGTATTTTTCTCATTCATTTTCCAATTTTCCTGCACTATGCATGGAATTATTTTAGTTCCTTTGCATTTACTTAAGCATGTTTTGTGGACCAGTATATGAACTGTTTTAGAGAATGACCCATGTGCAGCTGAAAAGAATGTGTATTCTGATGTTGATGGATGGAATACTTGGTAAACATATACTAGGTCCATTTGTTCACAAGTTTGATTCAGTTCTGTTATTTCTTTGCTGATTTTTTGTTTGATTGATCTCTCTTTGTGTGACAGTGGGGTGTTAAGGTCCTCTGTTCTAACTGTATTATTGTTTATTTGGTTTTCCAAGTCTGCTAAGAATTGTCTTACATAGTTGGATGCTCCCATATTCGATGCATATATATTTATGATTATAATCTCTTCCTCTTAAAGTTTTCCCCTAACAAGTATGTAGTAACCTTCTTTATCTCTTTTGATCTTCTTTGAATTGAAGTTCATATTGTCTGCAAACATAATAGCTACCCCTGCTTTTTTCTGGGTTCCTGTTGCATGGAGTATTGTTTTCCAGTCTTTGATTTTTAGTCTATGAATTTCCTTTTGAGTGAAATGTGTTTCTTGTGCACAGCATATTGTTGGGTTTTGTTTCTTAAGCTACTCTGCTAGTCTGTTTCTTTTTATTTCTGAGTTGAGACCATTTACTGTGATTGATATAACTGATATGTACCGGTTCATTCCTGTCATGACATCTTTCTGTTGTTGGTTTTCTACATTTTCTTTTTAATTATTTGCCCTGTTTAGTGGTTTCCTTTTGTTGTTTTTCTTAATATTGTAACTATCTTTGTCTCTTTCTAGAGTGTCTTTCAGTACTCTCTGTAGTGTTGGTTTGGTGGCCATAAATTTCTTAAGCTGTTCTTTGTCATGAAAGTATCTTATTTCTCTATCAATTTTTAAGGATAGTTTTGCAGGGTACATCAATCTGGGTTGAAAGTTGTTTTCTTTCAGGATTTGAAATACTTCACTCCAAGCTCTTCTTAACTTAAAGGTTTGTGTTGAGAAGTCTACTGTGATTCTGATAGGCTTTCCTTCATAGGTGATCTGTTTCTCTCCTCTGACAGCTTTTAGCATTTTTTTCTTGTGCTGTATTTCTGATACCCTTATTATTATATGTCTGGGTGAAGATTTACTTTGGTTATGGTTAATTGGGTTTCTGTATGCCTCAGTTACCTGTATCTCAGATTCTCTTCCCATGTTTGGAAAGTTTTCTGCTATAATTTCTGTGAATAGTCTTTGCAGGTCATTAGTATTGACCCCTGCTTTTTCATTTATGCCTATTAATCTTATGTTATTTCTCTTTGCATCATCTTCCAGCTGTTGATTGTTGTTTCTTGGTTCCTTACTATTTTTAAGAGGTCTTTTCTTTTGTGGCCATGATCTCTCATGCTGTCTTCAAGATCTGAGATTCTATCTTCAGCTTTATTCAAGAGATTTTTCAAATTTTCCATGGAATTTTTCATTTCCTGCATTTCCCTTTGCATCTGTTTCATGCATTCTGTTTGTGTCTTATATTGTTCATTCAAAGTTTCCATCATTTTCTTAAGTTCTTCTATTTTCTTATCTTCCTCTTCTTTAGATACACGCACTTCTTTAATAATGATTCTCATTTCATTTTTTAGTGAGAGAATATTTCTGATTTGAGTTTCTCTATAGCTTTATCAAGTTGCTTCTTACTGCATTTTCTATCATTTCAGAAAGTTCAGTTTTGTGACTCCCGGTGTCATCCATATCGGTGTCTCTTGGTTTTTTTCTCAGTGGGCTGGGGGATTGAGACTGCCTCTTGGTCTTTCATTTTGTCATTTTCTTTTGGGACCTGGGCTCAGTGTCCTGTGAGGCTGACTCGGTGTTCCCCTGGTGGGTCATGCTGGGTCGCGGGACCCAGTACAGCTGGATCCTGTGTGCAGTTAATGTGGGTGGCCTCCCAGAGCATGCAGGTGGAGCCTCCACCTCATTGGGTGGGGGCCAAGGCCTCTCAGTCCCAGGCAGCTAGGCAGAGTGTACCCCGGAGTGTGGCACCACCTGGACCCTGAGTCTGGCTGCAAGGAGTTCAGAGCTTCTGATGTGCCAGGCAAGCCTGGGTGAGTCCCAGGCCTACAGTTCTGGTGCCTTGCTCCTGGCTGGGCAGGGCCCACAAGCTCTAGGACCCAGCGTACAGGCCGCTCCACTGAAGAATGGAGCTCTCGTGCGGCCTGTGTTCTGGTGGGAGAGCCCAAGCTCTCCAAGGCCCTGCAGCTATGCTTGTCAGTCCCTGATGAGCAGCTCTGGGTTCCTGGGCAGGGCTGGACTGAGCACCTCTGTGTCCTTCGAGGCTGGCCGGGCATTCCCCTGGTGGGTCGCTCTGAGTCACAGGACCCGGTAGAGCTAGATCCTGTGTGCAGCTAGTGAGGGTGGCCTCTCAGAGCACGTGGGTGAAGCCTTAACCTTACTGGGTGGGGGCCAAGGCCTCCTGGTCCCAGGCAGCTAAGCAGAGTGTACCCCGGAGTGTGGCACCACCTGGACCCTGAGTCTGGCTGCAAGGAGTTCAGAGCTTCTGGTGTGCCAGGCAAGCCTGGGCAAGTCCCAGGCCTACAGTGCCTGGGCCTTTCCAACTGTGATTTTAGATAGCAAACTGATGAAATACAAAAGATGCTAGAGAAATACAAAGAACAATTAAATAAGGGTGTCACAATGAGCAAGAAACTCCTTATAGCAAAGTAAAAATAAGAGAAGATGGCACGTAGAGATATGAGCACACAGGACTGCTTGAGATTGGGCCACTGTACTACTGTCCAAAATGGGGACTCCTTTACTGAACAATGGAGAGATGGTTATGCTTTCCAGAATCTTATCAAGCAACAGGAAAGGATAAATCCTAAGTGGGAAGAAATAAAACGACAATAGAAAATGCTAGCAAAGCAGAAACCTTCTGTCATGGGTCAGGTCCCTCCAGCAAACACCAATGAGCAGAAACAACAGAAAAGCAAGACCAATAGAGCTGAAAATGAAGCATTAACATTAGCAGAAAACCACGAGCAAGAAGAAGTCTTCAAACTCAGATTACGCCATCTGAAAAAGGAAGAAGCAGAGGTCCAGGCCAAGCTGGAAAACTAGAAAGGGTAGGAAATTTACATATCAGGGAACTAAAATTGATGCATAATGAAGATGATTCACAAATTAAAGATCATCCAACGCTGAATGACAGATATTTATTGTTACATGTTTCGAGGAGAGGAGGTTTCAGTGAATTTTACAAGGCACTTGACCTAACAGAGTAAAGATATGTACCTGTAAAAGTTCACCAGTAAATAAAAACTGGAGAGATGAGAAGAAGGAGAATTACCACAAGCATGCATGTAGGGAATATAATATTCACAAAGAATTAGATCATCCCAGAATAATTAAACAATATGATTACTTTTCACTGGACACTGACTCGTTTTATACAGTATGAGAGTACTGTGAGGGAAATGATCTGGACTTCTACCTGAAACAGCACAAATTAATTTCGGAGAAAGAAGCCTGATCCATCATCATGCAGATTGTGAAAGCATTACAGTACTTAAATGAAATAAAACCTCCCACTATGATTTTGAACAAGGTAATATTCTTTTAGTGAATAGTACAGCATGTGAAGAGATACAAATTACAGATTTTGATCTTTCCAAGACCATGGATGGTAATAGCTACAATTCAGTGGATGGAATGGAGCTAACATCACAAGGTGTTAGCACTTACTGGTACTTACCACCAGAGTGCTTTGTGGTTGGGAAAGAACCACCAAAGACCTCAAATAAAGTTAATTTCTGGTCAGTGAGTGTGATCTTCTACCAGTGTTTTTATGGAAGGTAACCTTTTGGCCACAGCCAGTCCCAGCAGGACATTCTACAAAAGAATAGTATTCTGAAAGCTACTGAAGTACAGTTCTCGCCAAACCCAGTAGTAACACCTGAAGAAAAGGCATTTATCCCATGATGCTTGGCCCACTGAAAGGAGGGCTGCACCGATGTCCAACAGTTGGCCTGTGACTGCTACTTGCTGCCTCACATCAGAAAATCAGTCTCCACAAGTAGCATGACTGGAGCTGCTATTGCATCAACCTCTGTGGCATCCAATATCATTTCTTCAAATTGAGACTTATTCCAAGACCACAGACTGTTTAACACATGAGGTGGACAAGTGGCATTCAGCAGCGGGTTTGGAACATAGTGAATCTGAATGAATCTCATGAAACCTGGGCCAGGTGCCTTTATTTTTTGCTTTTATTTTTTCTCCTCTATAGAGCATAACAGCATCTATTCTCACTGAAGATAAACCTTGAGCAACTCTGACCAGGCCTCATAGGAAAAGGCCTCATCCAAGGTTCTGGTGTCAGTGGCCACTGTATGTGGCTGCACTGAGTGAGGAAAAAAAATTAAAAAGAAAAACTAGTTCCATGTACTGTGAACTTGAAAACATAGTCTCAGGGGTGTCCCTAATGCAATAATTCAGATGAAGAATGTCGATCTGAAAATACAGACTGAGCTAGTCCAGTGCCTATATTTAAACTTGTTCTTTTAATAAAGTCTAGGTAACATCTCCTGAAAAGCTTGCAGCACAAAGTCTCGGCAGGGGATGGTGTTTGACTTTGGAGGAAAAACGTTGCTATTGCCCATTAAAGGCACTAGAGTTAGTGCTTTATCTCTAAATAATTTCAGTTTTTAAAAGCATGCAGCTTCTCTAACTTTTTTTATTTTTGAAAGAATACATTTGGTCATAAAGTGAAGCCTGTATTAGTAAATACATGGCAATGTTCATTCCAATCGGATGCAGCTTTCTCCTCCATCTGGTCTCCAGCTTACAATTGCTTCCCTCATCTCAATGGTACAAAAACGGAGTGGGAGTACTGAGGTGTGTAGATTTTTGCCACTGGACAAAGAGTGAGGTTAGAAGACTGCAGCTTGGAGTCTCTCTAGGTTTTCAATTATTCATTTACAATTTGAACACTTGATGGTCATCCCTTTTAATCTATTTGAAGTGCTATATTTTTAAATAAAGGTTCATCTGTCCATGCAGTCCTCTTGGACTCTCTGAATATAGTAACTATCAATACTGTTCCAAAGGTAGGCAAAAAAGGGCTGGGAAGACAAATGCTCTGGGGATCAATAATTCTTACCCACAGTCTTCATGTGCTTGCTAAGTGGTGCACGTTTCTTGTCAACCATGTTACTAAAACTCAATTAGTACACTAAAAAAATGATTCAACTGATTTTCAACATATTGCAAAGATGACAAATAGAAATCATAAAAGAATCTATTACTGTGATGCATTTCATATAGAAGTATACATTTTAGTCACAGAACTTCATGTTTTAAGGGCAGTCACTCTTGTGCTTTCTTGCTTCCATTGCCTTTCTTCTTATAATCTAAAATATTTAAGTATGGGACTTTTATGTGAATTAGCAGGTTAATGTTCTATGTATGCTTAAAAATTATAAATATAAAATGTAAGATTATTTTTCCAAGTGAACCTTTTAGAATCTTAGTGATTCTTGTAGTCCTTAAAGTTAGGCACAACATAAGATATATTAATTTAACATAATTCAGTTCATTTAGACTAATATGCAGCCAGGTGCCAAAATCAAAACTTCAGCCATCCATGAACCATATATATGACAATGGTCCAACAAAATTATGTAACCTAGAAATTTTGCAGCTACTTTAATTTGTATAATCATACTCTGACTTTTGCACAATGATGAAGCTACCAAAAGATGCATTTCTCAGAGCATATCTCAATCTTTAAGCAATATATGATCACATATCATATTGTTCATCTACATTCTTATAATTCCATTAAATGCTTGCATAACAAAAAATAACTTGTGCTTAACTTGCACAGTAAAACGTACGAGTACTAATAAAATTGAAGTTACAAATACTATAACTCAGAGTTATTCAGAAGTTGCTCAGTAAAATCCACAGGTACAGGAATAGGGGTGCATACAAAATCCAAACTTGGGAAAACAACCAGAAGGAAAAGCACACCAGATAAATTCTAGTATCCACATAATTAGAGAAAGAAGCCTGGACATCTCTTAATTCTGACATGACTTACAGCCCAGGTCTGGTGACCACACTATCTTTTTTTTTTCAATTACTTAAGTTTTTTGCTACATTTTAAGTATATGTCTTGGGAAAGTATCTATCTCCTTGAGGATGAAAACTAATATAGCAGCAGTTGCAGGGCTGCTGTGATTTGTGAACAACCAAATGACCACTGCTCAGGGTCCTCCTGTCCCAACTTTCTTCTCAGAGAGAAAGAGAGAGAGAGCAAGTAAAAAACCCACAGGAAAGATCCTCCTTAGATTAGGGCACTATTGAAGGACAGGCTAGAGAATCACTGAGGGCAGTGACTGAATTAGGACTGTTGAGCCTTGAGAACAGAAAGAAACAAGGGTACACATCTGCTTAGAGACTCAGAGTCAGGCTTTATGTGATTTATGGGACTGTGTGTCTGAGGAACAAGATCTGGCTGCAACTGATGGGATACAGGGTTGAAGAAAAGACACAGGAGCAGAGAGGGTTGGTGCTCTCCCACTGCCACTGTCTTAAACTGCAACCTAGCTCAGGGACCTTGTGGTGTTCCATGCACCTTCCACCCAGCAATCATTGCAGGGTTCAGTGCCTATATAGGATCTATTCCACTCATCAAGGTCAGATCAAGTCTATGCTCCTGGGATCACCTTTGTACTGGCCCCCAAAGGATACTGAACCACCAAAATGAAATTCCTGCACTGATACTTAAAACCCAATTCATGGACTGAGTAGAGACTCTTAGAGAGCTGTGGGCAGAGTGAAGAGCTGGAGAGGAGCGGCAGGATCAAAAGGTGTTGCACAGTGTGCTTGTCTGGACAAGTATGGAGGAAGTACATATCAGTGGAAGCAGAAAATGTCATGAGGAAAACTGCTCCTGAGATTAGTGGGAGACTGGCAGCTTGACCAGCCTTGCTGTGCTCTCCAACCATCTGAGAGAACTGAAGGTGTCTGATCATAAGACAGAGGTAAAACTTCCAGAAAGTCACACCCACAAGGATGCAGCTATAACCTAACAGAGCTCTGCCTGTTGAGGAAATGACAAGCAGATTTGGCAGTGTTTCTGGGCCTCCAAAACCCCTTACTCACTCTTAACAAGAGAACAAAGCATTGGGGTGGAATAAATTCAACTGTCTGTCAACACACCTAACTTAACAGTCACAACCACAGAGAACTCCAGCTTAGCCTTCCACTACTGCTACATGACAAGATTTCGCCATCTTTGAACTAAGAGGTAAGAATCCACTGTTTAAATTATGACTGCAATATAAAAAGGACCAAGAGACTTCCTTGCCTTTGTTATTTTAGTATGTGTGTGGCGTTTCTCTATGTGTGTGTGTGTGCATGCACACTGGCATGTATGTATATGTGAAGTATTTGTGTATGTTAGAGAGAGACTAGGAATTAATTAGTGTTCTAGATCTTTCATGGGCATGTTAGTTTATCGCACAGCAAAAATGGTGTATGGAAGATACAAAGACAAGCTTTCTATCAGCATATTCATTATGACCTTTACACAGCTATCCACAATTTCCAATTACAGTTCCCAGCTTTTTTCTTTTTTCCACACCTCCAAATAAACTCTGAAACTCTCTCTCTCTTCCATCCCTTCATTGGAGACATAAAAATATTACAAAAGCCTTATCTATTTTCTTTCCTTAGGTTGATATTATTTCTCTTTCCTTTGTTTAGATTTCTGAAATAATTTTATTGATTTCTTCTGCTTTACTCCATCCCTTACTGCTGGATTTCAGGATACTTAGCATCAATACTGTTACATTGTTTTTATGGGCTATTGTAAAGTGTGATATTTTAAAAACAAATTTTAATAATATGTTTGATATGTAGTTAGTTCTTTAGACACCAATTTAGACTGTATCTGTTTTCTCCTTATAATGCAGTGAACAGGATTTCTGTTATTACGTGCAGTAGGTTAAGCAGGTATACATACACCAAAACAAAAGCAAGAATCAAATAATAGGAAAACATACAACTAAAGAGATCCCCACATAGATGAAAGTTTTTCTATCCTACTCGATCTTCAACAGTCAGCATAAAAACAATAGATTCATGAGATAACAATGTAATAAGATGCCTCCAAAACTCTTAATTCATCCAAAGCTCATCTCACTGGCAATGTGGTGGAGGAAAGTTCAGGTAAAGAACTCAAAAACCAGGTGGGCAAAATGTTTGAAGAGATCAAAGAAAGTAGATATAGTCAAATTCATATGATTTTTAGTCAGCTCAAAAATTTAAATAAACGAAGATATTTAACGAAATGTTCAATGAATTTAAAGATGACACAAATTAGTGTTGATTGAATTAATGAAAATGATGAAAGATATGAATGAAGACTTTTGTAATGAGTTGAAAATTTAAAAAGCAATCAAGCAAAAATCTTGTATGGGATAAATTCACTTGAAAGTATAGGCAATAAGTATGAACAGTCTGAAGAGAGACAATCTGAACTTGAAGACAAGGTTGAAATAACATGGCACATATTCAGTGATGCACTAAGACAAGACACTGTGGAAGCTGGATTCAATATCTACATGACTGAGATAGCTGTTGGGCCGAGCTTGCGGACAGAACCAGGGTCGGGTCTGCATCACACGCAGTGCCCAGCATAGCTCCCTGGGACCCGGAGGCCTTGGCCCCCACCCAGCAAAGGAAGAGGCTCCACCTGCACACCCCGGGAGGCCGCCCTTCCTTGCTGCACACGGGACCCAGCCTACTGGGTCCCGCGATCCTGCATGCTGCAAGAATCAGCGTGAACCTCAGGGGAACACCGGCCAGCCGCGCAGGACACAGAGGTACGCAGCCCAGCCCAAATCAGCCCAGGAGCCCAGAGCTGCTCACCGGGAGCTAAGCAACATAGCTGCAGGGACCTGCAGAGCTTGGGCCCCCCCCCACCAGAGTGCAGAGCACACAGCAGCTCCATTCTTCAGCCGCACAGCTCGGCTCGAGCGTGTGCCATCCCACAGCTCCTGTGCAGACCGCGCCGCCCAGCAGGGTTGCTCCTGGCACTGTAGGCCTGGGACCTGCCCAGGCCTGCCCCGCAGGCACAGCTGTTGGGCCAAGCTTGCGGACAGAACCAGGGTTGGGTCCGATTAACGCGTGGTGCCCAGCATAGCTCCCTGGGACCAGGAGGCCTTGGCCCCCACCCAGTAAAGGAGGAGGCTCCACCTGCACGCCCCGGGAGGCCGCCCTTCCTTGCTGCGCACGGGACCCAGCCTACTGGGTCCCGCGATCCTGCATGCCGCAAGAGTCAGCGCAAACCTCAGGGAAACGCCGGCCACCTGCGCAGGACACAGAGCTACATAGATTCCAGAAGAAAATGACAAAACGAAAGACCAAGAGGCAGTCTGAGTCCCCAAGCCCACAAAGAACAAACCCAAGAGATACTGAAATGGAAGACAGTGGGAGTCACACAAATGGACTTTCTGAAATGATAGAAAATGCAATAAAGAAACAGCTTGATGAAGCTATAGAGAAAATCAAATCAGAAATATTCTCTCAGCTAAAAAATGGAATGCGAATCATTATTAAAGAAATGTTGTGTGTATCTAAAGAAGAGCAAGATAAAAACATAGAAGAACTTAAGAAAATGATCGAAACCTTGAATGAACAATATAAGACACAAACAGAATGCATGAAACAGATGCAAAGAGAAATGCAAGAAATGAAAAGCTCCATGGAAAGTTTGAAAAACCACTTAAATGAAGCTGAAGATAGAATCTCAGATCTTGAAGACAGCATGGGAGACCATGGCCATGAAAGAAAAGATCTCCTAAAAATAGTAAGGAACCCAGAAACAACAATTCAACAGCTGCAAGATGATGCCAAGAGAAACAACATAAGATTAATAGGCATAAATGAAAAAGCAGGAGTCAATACCAATGACCTGCGAAGA